>VZSZ01003607.1:248049-377988 GCA_013398815.1 Ibidorhyncha struthersii
GGGCAGCGCCGCCGCTCTGCCCCGCTGCCTTCCCCCTGCGCGGAGGGCTCCCGCCTCCTGGGCGGGGAGGAGCGGGAAACCCTGAGGGGAGACGGGCAGGGAGGGAGGCAGCGAGCGGGGCTGGCTGCGCCGGCCTCAGCGCCTCATCGGAGCCGGCCCGGCCCCGCCGAGGCCGAGGGAGCCCGCCCGGCCCTGCAGACTACAAGTCCCGGCATGCCTTGCGGCGGCCGAGCGCTGGCGCGAGCAGGGCAGGGCGGGCGAGCTGCATTCTGGGAGCTGTAGTGCAGGGGACGGGGCGGCGGCGGGGCGGGCGCCCAGCTGCACCCAAAGCGATAAATAAATAGAATTCACAGAATCGCCTAGACTGGAAAAGACCTGTAAGATCATCTAGTCCGATCATTAACCTAACACTGACAAGCCCACCAATAAACCATGTCCCTGAGCGCTATATCTACATGACCCTTAAATACCTCCAGGGATGGGGACACCACCACTGCCCTGGGTAACGCGTTCCAAGGCCTGGTGACCCTTTCAGTAAAGAAATTCTTCCTAATGTCCAATCTAAACTTCCCTTGGCACAACTTGAAGCCATTTCCTCTTGTTCTATCACCTGTTACTTGACAGAACAGGTCGACTCCCACCTCACTACAACCTCCTTTGAGGTAGTTGTAGCGAGCGATAAGGTCTCCCCTCAGCCTCCTCTTCTCCAGGATAAACAACCCCAGTTCCCTCAGCCGCCCCCCATAAGACACGTGCTCCAGACCCCTCACCAGTTTCATTGCCCTTCTCTGGACATGCTCCAGCACCTCAATGTCCTTCCAAGTAATTCCAAACAGAAACTTTATATTGCATCCTTCTGTTGCTTTACTTGTGCAATCTGCTGCTTTGCTTGCGAAACGTTTCACTCCTTGAAATGTAATCACACTTTAAACATCTAATAGGAACAAGTTATTCTACCTTAGCAATTACAGTTGTGTAACCAATTAATGTAGACACGGTGTAGGAAGATTTTCTACTCCTTGTGCAGAGCTGAGGGCATTACTGAAGTCAGATTACACAAGAATACATTTCAGTGTGTTAGTGCCTTTACTTTTCTAAATGGTTAATGCTACACCAAGAAAGTTATTTAATTGAAAGTGACTTAACAGCACAATAGTGCTCAACGTACATTAACGAGGTGGCAGGGAGGTGGGGGTCTGTCTCTTCTTCCAAGTAACAAGTGAAAGGACAAGAGGAAACAGCCTCAAGTTGCCCCAGGGGAAGTTTAGATTGGATATTAGGAAAAATTTCTTCACTGAAAGGGTTGTCAAGCTTTGGAACTGGCTGCCTAGGGAAGTGGTTGAATCACCACTCCTGGAGAGACTTCAAAGACCTGTAGATGTGGTGCTGAGGGACATGGTTTATTGGTAACTCAGCAGTGCTAGGTTAACGGTTGGACTTGATGATCTTTAAGGTGTCTTCCAACCAAAATGATTCCATGATTCTATGTGAATGTAGTGAACTGCCAGGGAGAGGAGAGCTGGGAAGTTGTGTACTGCTTTGGTTGAATAGCTTAAATGTCTGTCACCTTCCCTCCCGTCAATAAATTCATACCTGCAATGCACTGTGCACGCAGACTCTCTCCATAACATCATCCTATAAGGTATGAGATCTGGCTGTATCATCATGTAGCACCGAGGGAAGTCCACAGATCACAGCTCGTTGATGCTTCTGAGAACCCCTTTCTGTATCCTACCTGGAAAAGTTTTACTGAACTTCATAAATCCTTCTTATAGACCCTTGCATGTATGCAATCATACGACTGAGCAGACGCTACGCTGATCACATAGTTCTGTTGGCTTTCATATTGCTCTTCACAGGCAATAATTAAAAAACCAAGAGATTAAAGCACATATTTTCATTTTATTTACTACTGTTTCACACGCAGTCAAAGGCAGGCACTCTTAAGACCAGCTATGAAAAGACCGAGGTGTCATTTTTCTCAGTCTGCTAATGAAAAGCTAGTGCTGAAACACACTTCTACCTAGCTGACAAATTTGATGTCCCTTTTAAGTTGTGTTCTTTGAGGAGCAGAGAAGATATATGCTCTGTCAACATGTCTAAGTTTAACCTAAAATACCCTCTAAAGTACTTTGCCATCACTGTTGTATCTAGAAGCCACAGGCTTGTCTCCAAATCTTAAACTGCAAGAACAGAATAAACGCTTTTAAATTTAGAGACATAAAGCTATGACTAATGGGCTAGAGTTTGCTTGTGATACATGGTAATTACAGACAAAAAAAAACAAAACAAAACAGTGAATTGGTACAAGCACTGCAAATAATCAGCACAGCAGATGAAAAAATGATAGATGGCTGCCACAACGTAAAATCAGTGTACCATTTTACCATAACTCCCCTATGGTTTTGCTGTGTAGACCCTAAATTCTCTTTTTACAGGTGATACTTTATATATGCTTGGAAGCCATAGCAATGAAATCGGTAACTCCAGCTTTTGATGTGTATTTTACACATCTATCCCCTCTCCTTGCTTCCTCCGGTGGATGTCTTCTCTCCATGTTCGTCATCTCCTGCCCACTTCTCCCTGGTGTCTGTGGGTGCTTTTTCACCGAGCGCTTGGGCATTCAGTCACCTCCTGAATCTGCTGCCTCCGCCTTTTTTTGTCTTTTCCCGCTAGCCTCTTTCCTTTGCAGGGTGGCTTGAAGGTTTTGTTAGGTCATGCTAGCTCTTGGCTCTAGCAGGAGGATGCCAACAGCAGGTAGCAGAAGGCATAGAGGAGGGATGCTAAAAGGCCACCTGCCCATTTTCTGCTTTGGCTCTGAGCAAGCTTTGTCACATGTGTTGATCAAAAGCATAACGTGGAAAGCTCAGTCGAGAAAAACATTACTAAGCATCTCAATGCTTATATATAACATACTATATATAAATTTAATGTACCTCTAACAGTTCTGACCTCAAAGGCGTCTTAGCTTGCAAGTCTGTCTGGACGGACAGTGGCAAAAAAGATGGGCTACTCTGTCATGAAAAAATTCCTGGAGGCTGTTGGTGCAGCTGGCACGGATCGCTTTGTAGCAACGTGAGGTGACGTGGGGACAAATGGTAAGGTTTACATGAGCCATACTGTGGAATACAGCTTAAATAACACAGCTCCACAATACAAATAGATCTGTACCTCAGTATCACTTATCCATCATTAGGAGACAGAATTAAAGCTGACATGCATCTTGTATTTCTGCTTCAACATAACATTACTTCTAGAGACAATTTCAGATATACCTGATCATGCCTTCAGAGATAATTTCATATTCACCTGGCCAAAAATACTGCATTGTCTTGCATGCAGAAGAGTATCTTTATAGGAATATTAGCATCAATAAGCTCAGTAGCATGTACAGTCTGGAAGAGCAGTGATACATTTTATTGATGTCTACATCTGTCACAAGCTAAGACTGCAAAATTCAAACACACACACATGGATATATAAATATGGATGTGTATATGGGCATTTGGATTTTAAATATGCATATACATATCTACACACACACTTCTTTTACTGTCAGTTTTATTTTGTTCCTCCCCCATATTCACACCAACATCTTTCTTCCATTTCTCTGTGCTGACAAGAAAGAATCCCTGAGGAACCGGGAAAGCTGAGAATAAGAATCCTTAACTAACTCTGCATAATTTGGCACAGCTTCAGTGCCACCAGAGCAGCAAGGTTAGCCTCCCCTCCCTGACTTAATAACTCTTAGCTGGTTGAATATCTTCTGACCCAAAAATTTCATTGAGCAAGTGACTCCAACTGACTGTCCTTCCAGACATTTTCTTTCTAGAAACTCCTTCTGAAAAGTCTAACGTTGCTGTCTAATTCCAGCCGGGTCCTACGCTTCTAGTACACAGCAAAGGCAGCACATGCTTGTGTGAGCTGCTTACTCATAGCAGTCTTATTCAATGGGACTGCTATTTTAAGATGCCTTGAAGAGCACAACTTGATGCAGCTCCAGTATTTGGATTGATTTATCCATTGAAATTGTTCCCACTTTATGCCAAGGAGGCTCAATACCGTAAATCCAGCCCAACAAGGGGAAACAAGATGCAGGCAAACCTTGCAGTAAAGTTCAGAGAAGTGAAAACGATGTAAGATCCTCGTGATGTGAACCTACAAACATAGCTGACTGTTGTCCTGTTACCGTACGGGGAAAAAAGATCAGAGATTTCTATTGTACACTCACAAATGCACTTATACCCACTAAGAAAAAAGGGGCTGCTTTCCTATGGCAGAGAACTGGGTTATATAAATACATTAGTGACAGCCAAGCATCCACCTGCTTATAGTATGGACTGGTGGACCAACACACCCCTCACGACCTGTCCTCTTCTAACCGTCTGCCCACTTCTGCAGCAATGCCTTGTCACTACAGGGGTCCTTCTGAGAAAGGCACTATGTTGCCTTCGGCAGTGGCGGGCAGGACTGGCGGGCAGCCCAGGCGCAGGCTGCCTGCCGAAACCGCAAACACCTGCAGATGAGTCACAGCTACTTTGCTGTGGCAACGCAAATACCAGGTCAGGCAGCCCAGGGCTAATGACAATCTGCTCCCAAATGATGAGAATTTTTAAAATGTTCATACTTTGTATTTGGGCTTTTTGAAGTCTGCCAGCTCTCCTGTGGTGCTGCGATAATTTCAGTTGAAAAGCAAATGTTTTTATAGTAATGCATTGCCCCTTTTTGCTGATCAGGTGGGGACTTCGCTTGTTTCTTAACCAATCTGAGAAAAGCACAATGTTCCTCTCCCTATTGCCATTCCTTTCCTCATCTCTTCCTCTTCCAAACCCCCTACCTGATCCCCTGGTCCAAGCTGTACAAGAGACTTAGAAAATGAAAAGGGGATATCCAAGAAACACAAAACACCGTCTTAGCAGCATTTTACAGGATGCAACTTACGCGCTAATAGGTATGACTACATTCTGCTTTGGAGAAACAGACTTCACCTGCATGCTGGGGCCAGCGCTCTCCTAGAGCTGGAGCCCTGGTGCTGGGAGCAGGAGACCCTTCTCAGTTGACCTCAGTGGACAAAGACCCAGCAGCTGGGGAAAAAGCAATCACCTATTTCTGCATCAAAGCATTTCATTTCATGGGACATCCAGATCCTCTCACTTAGGACAGGACCTGTAGAGCAGAAGGGGCTTTGCCTGACCTGGAGAAGGTGGTTTTCTGATAAGTCCTCTTTTCAGGGAGAAGCACTTGGATTCAATGAGGGGCAAGAACCCAAGGTGTAAGCCCAGTCTTTTTCCAGTTTCCAAGTACATGCCTGCCACTGTTATCAGCTTTACCTTGCAGGTTCCTGCATAGTTTGTGGGGTTACATGGGGCTATAAAACAGCTGGGGCTATTTTATTTACTCTATGGTAAATAATCCCCTTCAAATGGTACCAGTGACAAATTCAGCTGATGGAAATCGTGTTCAAGCTTGGGAGATGCATAAGACAAGACAGAGTTCTTTTCAGAATTTATTGCCCTCTATATCATGTCTGGTTTGGGAGATTCCTGGGCTACCACTATATCACAGTGTTACCAGAGTCACGGAGTTGGAGCTCCAGAGTCCTCAGGTGGGGGACAGTGCAGGGCACACACCATCTGCCTTCTTACAGATCCACTGAGTTCAAAAGAGATTTTTGGATTAGACGTCTAAGAAGACAGACTGCCCACACCAAGCCACTTGCAAATCGTTTTCAGGGAGTAGCAGCTCTCTTCATGGCCCAAAACCTCCACCATCTCCATGTGGGCTCTGACTCCAGGCAGCCAAAGCCCCTGGAGATGTGGAGTGACAGGTTCAGGGCTCTGACAATCCTCATCACCACTGGAAGGACAAGAGAAGAATTACTTAAAATAATCTCTTGACCATTTCCATTCCTTTTGCCTTCTTTCATGTTTTATTGTAAGGTGAGGTAACCCTCCATCATATCACACCGAGACATTCAGTGAGACTCTATTTGTACTGCAGACTGCTACTTTACATTTTACTCGATCAGATGTTTCTGTCCCTCTCATTAACAACTAGCCTTTATCTTATTTTCATGTGCCTTTAGTTAATCTATTTTCCATGTCATAATAGTTTTTTAAGCAAAAGCAAAATGAAATATTAGGGATATTTACTCTAACACAGCCTCAGTGTAATCACATACGTTGTTTCTACTGAAGATGAGATGACTGTACTACCAGTGTCCCTCATGGTATGTGTGCGGAAAATATCATGTGTTACATTTCAATTGTGTTTGTTCAAATTTCAGTAGAATTTCTCCCTCTAAAATCAGCGTCTTCTTAATTCAGATGTGCATTTTTTTCCCAAACACCGAAAAGGAGATTTCCAAAGCAAAACACTAATCAGCCTCAATCCCGTCTAAGTAGCACCCTCTAGTGTAGAGATGCTACTATTGCAGAGAAGAGTTCAAGTTACTGCATGGACTTCTTTCAGAAGAATGACATGGAAAGTAAAGAGGAAAAAAAACGAGGAACGGATGTAAACCCCATTTCATACCCTTAAGCCTTTCCTTGTTTAGCAAAGCATGTAGGCTACGCTTAACTTGGAGGACCTACTTTAGTTTTAAAAACTTCAAGGTAATTTTGTAGGTAACATTCTTGAACTTCCTTATGCATCGCTTATGATTTATTTTATGTGTGTCCTATAGTTTCATTTATTTATTTAAAACATGCGAATAAGATGGCAAGAATGATGTCAGAAAATTATCACCTGTTGAGCTTGCAGCATACTGAGTCTTCAAAAAAAGGAACTAGAGCTGACAGAACACTCCTTTTTTGGTGGAATTTTTTTTTCAACAAGAATCTCCTAATTATTCCATCTTTCAAAAAATTATTTCAAGAATATAAAATGTGATACTATTTGGCTGATGAAATTGCTGATGTGATGATGCAATTACTCCATTTGCATTATGTTGCAGAGTTGCAAGCAAGTCTCAGGTACTGTAAATTAACATCATGGTCTAAATTAACATAATGGCACTTAAGTACTCTCAGACCCTTTGCTTCATTTCAGAATTTTTATGTCAGCAAATGGTACAGCTGTACTGTACGGATAAAGAAAGAAAAGACATTTTATAAGGGAGACACAAAAGAAGGAAGTTTAATTCCCTTTCTCTTGTGTAAATCGGTCAGGAGACCTAAATGAAAGATCCTGAGAAACTTTCCGTGATTTAGTGATACAAATGCAACATTATATGAAGAAAACCGTGAACACAATAAATCTTTTCAGAGTGCATGACAGGCAAATGTTTCTTAACTCCCACAGCCTTGTTAAAATGCAGAGTTCAACCACCCAGAGATTTTTTCTGAAACTGAGTCCACTTGACAACTGTCTCTTGTTAATGAAATATGAGTTTTGTCTCATTCCGTTTCACTATTTTTCCATTTTAATATATTTTCTCTTCTTTTTCTCCTGCTTTCTTTGTTATCCTCCCTTGTTAATTGCCATTCCCCACTCTTCTCTTTTTTCATTCTTTCTCCCCATAATGTTTTTGCTTTTCCCTCCAGCTTTGATTTCTGTGTGATTTTCCCTCAGTCGCTCCTCATATGAGATGGTGTATGTCAGCTCTGACAACAGTTAACACTAATCCATCAGTGTCATCATATGTTAATTTAGTGTAGAATATAAATGATGGTGTGCTTTTCCAACTTTTAACATAAACGGTGTCTTCAGTGAGCCAGCGTTTTCTTGAGAACCTCCCATATTTTGCAATGCACAAGTGAGAGAATAAACAAAATTCACACTGTCTGAAATTCACTCTGTACGTTGTGAAGATGTAGCATATTTTCCCCCAGCAAATGTCCAGTTTAAGGTTTTTTTCCCCCAACAACGGTTACCAAGGCAGACTAATAAATGAAGACTTTTGTCATGGTAAAGCCTGGTCCCAGCTGAAAGTTGGTCTGTCATGGCTATAGGTTCCCTTAGTCTGGTTGAGCTGGTTATCAATTTCCTACTCGGGCTACTAGAAGAGAGACTTGCATTCTGAGCATTGCTAATTTAAATCCATGTCATGCCTTGAGTTGCTTACTCACGAAACCTGTCTTATTTCTGACATAAATATATTCCTTTACTGGATAATGTCAGCCTAAGTTGCCTCTGTGATTATCATAGGAGCTGACAAAAGCAGTATAATCACCTTTGGCTTGCCACAGAGAACGGGTCCTAAATGCTGCTCATCAAAAATGTTTCTGGTTATGTAGTCTTTGCAATAGAAAATACAGATTAATCAAAACCACTGTGTTTTGCCATCCTACGGGCCAGCCTTTCTCTTCATTGTTTGGGGATAAAATTGCCTTTTCTGAGGCCAAGTCTCCAACGTGCTAGGATATTCGAGGGGATCAGAGGGCACAATATGGTCTTCATTTCAGTGTTACTGGGGAAAGGACGGGTATTATATTCTTAGTGCTCTTCTGTAGTGCAGCTTTCCCTTATACATGGGTCCTGGTGTGGTGCTTGTGAAGAGGGGAGTCTCTTACAGCCTGACTTCATCTTAGGCACTGAGGCACGGAGAGTCAGACCAGCCACCATACATCCTCCAGGATGCACTGGCGGCAAAAAGATGGCAGGCGAGGGGAGAGGGATGTCCATGCTGGTGGCACAGTCCTCAAGAAGCTCTGCAAGGGCTGTCCCCTTGCCTCTTCCCCCAAGTTAAACCCTTTGTCTGAAGTAACCAGGAAGAATTAAATCTAATGGGACGATAGTACAGAAATAATGATGCACAACACTGCATACTATACATTCAATTCTCCTCCCGATGGCGTCCTGCGCAATCATACATACCAGTGAGAAATGACTATCAGAATCATGACAGCTTTCCAACTGATTAGCGGAAGAGTGAATTTTCAGGTAAAACATACCTTTTGAAGGTAAATCTAAACTACAAGGAATACTACAATGTACTGTACTATAATGCACTGTATTACCATGCAGGAGATTGAATCTGCTTGCAAGGGCAAGACAGACGAGCATCATCTTTCACTTTTAATTATTTAACTGTGAATATAAGGAAATTACAAGTTGGAAAATAGTATTTTTCTCTAAATGACAGGATTGCTGAGATTTTTCTGTGAATCTAAGGAAGCGTGTTGCTCATCTTTCCTTTGGAACCAGAATCATGAACTCAATTTCTCAGCAGAAAGAAAGTTTTATGAAATATTCCCTGAGGATTACAGAATGGAGCTATACAGTAGACTACACTGGGATCAGCATTTTTGCCTTCAATATTTTACATTTATGATTGTATCAGTATTGTAAGGAAGCCAGAGCTACAAAAACTTTGGCTAGTGCTCTCCTTATTAGTTAAAAAGTGCTCCATTCTCATTAAACTGCTAATGCAAACTTCTATAACCTTCTGAAAATGAAAATATACCCCTGAAAACAGTCAATATGCTTTAAAAATTTTTGAAGGAAAACTTGGGAAAGTAAAAAAGTTTTTCTTGCCAGGTTAAAAGACAAATGACTGACTTATGTGCCCATGCTCTCAATTCCCATGAAAACTGCAAGACAGCAAAAAAAACATTCCCCAAGTGCTTTGTATTGTGTTATTTATTGTTACAGAAGGGATTACTTTTCATTAGCTTACCCCTGGCAAGAAGAAAACTTAAACCATATCACATGGGGTGAGGAGACAGTGAAGGGTGTGATTCATAATTTTTGAATGCAAAAGGCCGGCATGAAATATAATGCTGTTCAGCGGGCAGACCCGGCTCATTGTTTGACTGGTTTCAACACAGCATTCCTTTCTCGCCCTCTCTTTTTCTTTATGCCTTCAGATTGCGAAACATCAGTTGATTTTTTTCCATAAGTTGCAAATAGTTTTATTAATTTATGAAGAAAAAAATAACCCTGACTGGGAATTTCTTTGCTTTGGGCCGTACCCCCTACCATTACGCACACAACATATCTTGTAGCCATTTTATAGCACCATTCCTGAAGAAGACTGACTTTCTTTGGCTCTTTGGAGTGATATAAGGATAAGATAGATTTACTGTCCATTGCTCTTCTGGAAGACAGACGTAAGCCCTTGAGAAGATAAGAAACTAAGCATTCTATTTATTTTTAGCAGGGTGCCACTGAGTCTGGATCAAAATGATGAAGAAATTATTGTCTCTGTACAGACCAACAGGAACGGACATTTGTCACATGCACGTTGCATTGACATTTTAAGCAGTTAGACATTGCTAGGAATCTCAATTCCATTTTCCAGAATATACTTTATAGAAATATTTTCTACAAGAAATTTATTTTACAGAATAAAGCATGATTATTTCCCTCTTTTTTAATATTAAATAGCAGATGAGATTATTATGTACATGAGCAGCGCAGCTAACACCAGTTTGGTTGGCCCCCAGGCTAAGCATCATGCCGCATCGTTTGCAAGATGACAGCAATGGATGGAGCCACATTTGGAAATGCACCAACAACAGCTGGAGCTGCACTGTATAAATCTCACAGACCTGTAAAGCAGAAAGCATGTTTAAATTGCAATAATTCTGTTACATTGAAAGGGCTCAAATTGTGCATGACTCCTCTTATTTTGGAGTGGTAGGAGAAAGAAAAAACTTAATGGTAATTCTCTATTTCAATTTTCTACTGTTGTCTTTGAGCTCCGTATCAGCTATTTCATCTTCTGGTATTTGCCAGCATTGATTCTCTACTGCTTCATTAAAGGAATATTTCTGTTATTTCCCAGTGACAGCTATACTTAGCTTCTCTTGAAGGAAACAAAGCCTGTCCTTTCTTATCACTGTACAGGCTGGTCCATAGAATATGATTGAGTGATGAGTCTCATCTGCTAAATCTGAATTTTCAGCCTGATGTGTGAGCAAGTTCTGACGCCAGACCTTGGGCTGCTCCAACCCATGTTTATATGCAAATGATACGGAGACATTTGTTGGCCAGGGTGTCCAGTTGAAGAGTTCTTCAGAAAAGGTTTATTTGATATTGAATTTTTTAGATTCTGCTGTGCACTGATGCCATGCTGTTTGCATTGGAAAGATTTTTCTAATGAGGGATGATTAGAAAAGTGGTTTGTTTAGCATGGCAAAGCAAAGGTTGGAAGAAGAAATGACTGCTGCCTATAAATATTCCACGAGGCAAGAAGCACAAGTGCTAGGGAAGAAGGGCATTCATGCAAGGTAATGAACACTATTTGCATACAAGCAAAAAGGTATAAAGGGGTGCCAGTATGTATGGATAGGCTGGAAATTTGATGAGGTTGTGTCGTTTGGGCAGTCAGGCCTATAGGTGCCTCCCGGGGAGGGGGGGAATAGGAGAGACCAAAAAAAGCAGATCTATTTGCGATTGCATTCAACACAGCCATGGGAAGGGAGTTTGAGATGGTGCTCGGATAGCAAGGACTGGATGTGAACACCCGATGGGTCTCTGCCAGTTCAGCATCGCTAACCCCCCCACGTTAAGAAAGTGAAATGGCAAAGGGGACAGCGGGAGGAACTGGTGGGTGAGGTCTGACAAGACCATGGGCTGTGAGGCCAGGAGAAATGTAAAAGCCATGAGAAAGGGCTGCAACTTTCACAACGGCACTGGCATAACTGTCCTCTCCGTTCACAGAATAAGATTAAGATCACGTTTTTCCTGTCAATGCCAGCTGAAAAAATGAAGCTTCACATGAAAAAGGCTCAGGGGCACTCCCACTGAGCAGCTGCAGCACGATGTGGAGTTAACTATGCAATACTGCTCTACTTGCCTGCAAGGGAGGTAAAAGTCCCAGTGTTCTTTAAAAAAAACACCAGTTAGCGCCCGGCTGGGCTGACGAGGAGGAGGACTGGAATGTGACAGGGCCGCCATGGCTAGAGGCGCTCCCTGCACGCAACACAGGGAAACGCTGGGAGGCACGACCACAGGCAGGGGCCAGACCCAGAGCCCGGGGGTGCAGCACCCAAAGCCAGATCTGGCCCCGGTGCCGGGAAAGGGAGCTCCAGCCCAGCGGCGGCTCGATCCGGGCAAACCCCCGTCCCCCTTCCCCTTCCCCGCCCTTTCCCTCACTGGGCGGGGGGAGCCCGCGAGGGGGAGGGAGAGCGGGGCAGGTTGCTGCCGGATTGGATAGCACTCCTGTCAATCAATGCCCGCGCGGGGCGAGAGCCTATGTGCGCGTGCGCTTCCCGCCCCTAGCCGGTGGTTGCCTCTCACACGGCAGGGGCGGGGCGGGCGCCACGTGACCCCGCGGCCTCGCGCATGCGCAGTTGGGACGGGCGCTGAAATTCAAATCTGAGGAGCGGTTGGGGTGGTGTTTCTGCCGGTTTGCCTGAGGAAGCGCGCGGCGGTGGCGGTAGTGGCAGCAGCAGCGGCAGCAGCAGCGATGGACCCGTTCACTGAGGTGAGGGCACGGCGTGGGCAGGCCCCCGAGTCGTGAGCTGTAGAGGGGGCGCACCTGGGGCTTGATCCGGGCAGGGGGGGCGAGTTGTCAGTGGCGGGGGCCGCAGGGACCGAGGGCCGCAAGGGCCGGTCGGGGTGCGCGGGGGAGCTGCTCCTTGTGGCCGCGCTCTTAGGGCGGAGTAGTTTCTCTCAGCCCTGGCTTCTGGCTAAGGCCTGTGAGCGCCCCGTCCCCACTTATGTTATTCCGGGTGTTCGTGGGCTTGTGGAGAGCCTCTTTCTCTTGGCGCTTATCTTTGCCTCCTCGTCTTGCTCTTAGCTCCAACACTGCAGCCGCCCAGCTATCTGTGGGGCGTCAGGTCTCTTCCAGGAGAGAACCGAGGTTATTCGTGCAAGGGTTTGCGAAGGAGTGGCCCTTTTCTAAACCAGTCTGCTTTTCCTAGCGCATTAGTGTTTGCCTTTCAACGTGTGTCTGGCAGATAAGATTTTCGGCTGGAAGCTAATGGGAGTGGTATTGATACGCATCGTGCCTGCCATATCTAAAGGTCGAGAGTGAAGTTTGCCCAAAGCAGCCACCGTCCGATTAAAAATGTGTCTTATCTGACACATTTTGCCACGTTATTGCCTCCTGTGATTGGTCACTTTCACTGGCAGGCACAGTTCCTCTTTTTTTAAAAAAAAAACAAAGTCGCCGGTTAGGGTGGATTTGCCTCTATGTGTGAGTTTTACAGAGGCAAAATCATAACGAAATGCGTGGAATTAGCTGGCTTGAATCTGTATGAAGGTTGGAGGTTTCCTAAAGATGCTGTACTGTATTCTGCTTTTATGTATGACAGGTGTAACGCTATGGAGCTGTCTTGTGAATGCTTTGAGAAATGTTGTAGTAAAAGAGGCCTTCAATCCACAGGCTGCCTAAGCAAAAACCTACGCTTCTTTAAAAAAAAATCCAAATCGAATATGTTGGTGAAATACGCCCTCCTCCCTTTGAAAACAATCTGTATCTCAAATCAACATACTTAAAATAAATTGAGTGCCCAAAAAAGGTGACTGCACAGATCTGATTTAAAAAGCTGAACCTAAGGTATTGATCTGAACATACTTACTAAATGTGTTATGCCAAGGCAGATTTACCCTACTCCAATGCAAGGACTTGTTAAGTACAAACATCTAAAATCCTCCTTCCTTAATTGGTAGTGAGTGACATGATCCAACTAGTCTTAAACAAACTTCAAGTCCAGACTACTGAATCAAGTTTAAAACGGTTTTGCATGCTGGGAGGTATTCCAACCTCAACACACCCTTCTTGTAGATAACTGACTTTGAAAGGCTATGACCAACCGTGAGGCCACTCCTCAGAGTAAACTTCATTCAAATGTTAGTTAGTATTGCAGAGTGCCTAAGATCTTGCCTTGTCAAGAATGTTAATGCTGTGGAGGACATTCCACTGTTGTGTAAAAAATCTGACCGATATTAATGTATTCGTATTGAAGTTTAATAACTTTCATCAAAAATAGTTTTCTGAAAAGGAAGCTTTTTACCACCTACTATGAAGTATTTATGTTCTGTTGATTTTTTTCTTTAGTTAAGCTAAGAAAGGGTTATATTGAAATATTTTCAGATAATCTTTTTCTACAAATTACTGTGCTCTGTTACTTGCAGGGAACTGGTGAGGCATTATAAGTGTTGATTATGTAAAATAGTGTAATGCAAGCCTTAACTGGTCCAAGCATGCTGTTAATTCAGTGTTTGCTGATCACTTTGCGGTAAAAAAATGTTGTCCTGGTCTCACTGGATTTAAGCTCAAATAAATCTCAGTGTAAGACATGGTGGAATGCTTTCAAATCAGACAGTTCTGAAATAATGTTTCTATGATTAATCTTAAAAGCAAAAACTAATAACCTTCTGAATCTCAACCAAATTATTAATACAGAACGCACTGAGGAGATGGTGCAGTGGATAGTTCTTTAGGTTCGCAATGAACATACTGTTTGTGACTTTCAGCTGATGGTATAATTCACCTTTTTTACACAAAAGCTTTATGTTTAGTACTACAGAATGTTAGAAGTAGTCTAAGTTATTTTGTGCTTTAAAGTACTTGTTAACATTCATAGAGCAAAGTATGGGTTCCTTGCATGGAGAATGACCAAAGGGGAAAACTTACATGTGTGAAGTTTGAAGTTAACTGTTCCTTCAATGTCATGGATAAATTCTCTCCCTTTGCTGCATTCTGCTAGTAAAGCAGCATTGTTAGAACAAATTCTTGTAATCACATATGGGCCCGAGTATCTTCTCTAATGCTACTAACTATGTACTTTAAACCATACTTTTTTTAAAAGATTGTCCATCAACATTTGAAGTGGGAAGGCCTTTTCTGATTTTTAGAAGGTGTTTTTGCAACACAAACTGTGATCCTTTAACTGTGACTTAGTAGTTCCCAGATTCCTAGATATAATGAAATAGGTATGTATATCTGAAACTTTGGCTGTCATCAGACCACTTGGAGAACATACTTGTTGCAAAAACCTGGTTGATGAACTTGAAAAGTAAGTCTCAAGTTCTGGTGACCAGCTTACTCATCGTGTGTAATAGCAGAGTTTGAATTACAGCAGTTGCATGGAAAACTTGAGATGCAAAAAGCCAATAGGAGCTGGAGTTCAACAACAGAGGCGTGCATTCTTGGGAGGTGACATCCTATTTGTAACGACTAAAACTCCATTTTACTGAACTAACAAAACAGAAAGGAATGTGACTGCATTTGAATAGAAATGTAGGAATACTGTTGTGGAAGATACACTCAACTTTGTGCAAGAAGGACAGTTAATGTGTATAGCCTTGAAGATTTTATTTATGTGGGTATTACCTGCACTTTTTAGCTCTGCCTTTTGGAGATTGAAACAAGGAAACTTGACTTGTGGTCACAACTGGCATGGAACTTGTGTTGAAAGACACTCCTAGAATTTCATGTGTCTTCTCCCCTTCCCCAAAATCCTGATCTTCTGTGTAAGTTCGGAAGTTAAAGAAGCTGATTTTTGCTTTCACAAAGAACTGTTGAGATCAACGTTCCATTTGTCTTGTGTTGCCCTACAATGGAACATTCAGCCTTGGACAGTTAAAAATGTGAAATGTGTGTTTAATTGCTGTGCAACAGGACAGATAATGGCTGGCACAGTTCTCACAATAATTTATGTGCCACCAAACAAGTGCAGTTTATATGCTTCCCTTTAAAGGCCACTAGTTCAATCGCATAATTTATCGTCTCAAAGTACCTTAAAAGCTGATCAAAGGAGTGAGTAAGTATCCTTTAGATGTGATCAAACCAAGTGATAATGATTTATGAATGCAATATTTTTTTTTAAAAAAAAATCACACCCAACCTATTTCAAACTTAGATGAGATAAGGAATCATCTTCTACTAGTGTGGAACACTTACTAAAACAGCTATTTTGTATGGAATATAGTCATAATTCTCAAATTTCCAATGGATAGGGAAAGAAAGAGAATGTTGTTAGGCAGCTTAATTGGTATCTTTTTTATATGTTCTTCTGTATACAGCCGTATTTTGATAAATAGCCTGTTTATTAAGACAACTAGCTATAACATGTCTATTGTTCTTAAAATTTAAGCTTGATGACAAGAAACTCACCTTTTCATTTAGAAGGTGTAATAGCAACAATTTTTTTTCTAATATTTACAGCCACACATTTAATTCGTTGATTTTTTTTTTTAATGACAACTTGGCAACCACATCAATGTTGCTTATTTTGTTAAGGGGTTAGTGCCAATCAGGTGACTTGACCATATGCTTTAGCAACGTAAGACTGTCATGTAGTACTGCAGTAAAAAAAGTAATTCCTTTCAATCATTTCTGACTATTTCAGGTTCTATAGAAGCATTTCTTTTCTTTTCTTTTTCTTTCCTTTTTTTTTTTTTTTCATTTTGCCATTGCTTGTGTCTCTTTAGCCTGGTTTCCTTGGAAAGCCAAGCTAATGGGAGACACTAGTTGATTTAAGGACCGGAACTTTGGAACCTACTGGCTAGCTTTACCTCTACTTAAGAAAAGAGTAGGTGTCTCAAACTTAACTGCTTCTATAATTTTCATGGAAGCTTTGTGGCTAGGTGAAAAGACCCAAACCACTGCCTCTGTGGAGAAAATGCCGCAGCTGTTGCCTGTCTGGTAGGCCAAAGAACTTCAGATAACCTGCAAATGTACTGACTGGCCAGACAGCAAGAAGGTAGCTTGAAATGTGCTACAGTGTGAGCTACCTTCTATCTAATAGGTACTTGCTGAAAATGGGAGAATCTGTGTGTATTGCAATGGTGAAATCAAAGTATGGATATTGGGGGTTATCACAGTGAGAAAAAGGAGATAGACAGAAAAAACAAGTAGCTGGCAGTGTAGACAACATGGTTTGTTCATTCTGCTTTCAGGAGGGGATAGCCTGTCAGAAAAACAGACTTTGAATATTTCTATCGTGTTGCATTACAGCAGATCAGTTAGCAACATCTGAGAGCTGCGTTTATCTTAATGTAGCCTTCCCTATAAACTTCTGGTATTGTGAATCTTAGTATATGCTATATAAAATTCAAACATTTTTAACTTGAGCTATTACTAGTTAAGTTATTGCAATGTGTAGTAACACATGATTTATTGACTACTCAGAAACTCCTTGAAAGAACCCGTGCCAGGCGAGAGAACCTGCAGAAGAAAATGGCTGAGCGGCCCAAGACGGGAGTGAGACCCACAATGCAGACCAAGAGGGTCAGAGAGCCTTTGTTAGAAACTGGTAACCAGGCACCTCTTCATGGTGAAGAAGGTATTTTGCAACAAGTTTAATAAAGACTGCGTTTAGATACAAATCCCATCTCCTTAGATACAAATTCCATCTAAGGACAAGTGAAAATCTCTGTAGTGTTTATCTTAAACTAAACAGGGATGGATGCAGTTACCTGACCACTAGGACTGAATATGGCTAATGTTTAACTTAACCTGAGAGCAGATGCTCTAAGTAATTAGTAAGCTATGTAAAAAGAGTTGTATAATGGTAAAGATAGTCCCTTGTGCTTGGTAGGATTTGGGAAGGGCAGTTTTTTGGGAGGGGTATCAGGGTATTCATAAATCATAACTTTATTGGCATTACAGTTTTGTACTCTCTGAAAATATTTTAGACTGTTTGAATACTAATTTGCTTGAATACTCTGATCTGTACAGTGAAACCTAGTACAAAGCCATCACCATCAAAGAGGCTCTGCCCTGACAATATGGAGACTCAAGCTTCCAGTTTGGAGAATGTACAGCCAGTTCTGTCAAGTTCCACAAACCATCATCCTCCTGAGACGACTTCAGAGTTGCATGTAACTGCTTCTAACAGGGCTTCATTGGTTCAGCCTCTTGAGAAAGGAAAAACAAACACAGAGTCAGAAACTCCTGCAGCCCTTTCAGTCAAAACACGCATGCAGAAATTGGCAGAGCAGCGGCGCTGCTGGGATAGCGAGGGTATGTTTCACTTGCGAAGCAGTATTGGTATTTTTCAGTGTTTGCATTGATCACAGTGTTTGCTAGCAGAAGATAATTTTGTGTGTGTGAATGCTAAGGTTTTCATAAAGAAATCTGAGACAACAGTGGGGAAGGCCTAAAATTATGAAACTGTTGACTACAGCTTAATTGTATATACTTATTTTTTTTCCCCTACTAGTGTGATTCCTTGCTCATCACAACAGTGACATAAAGCTAGTAAACTGCTTGGTTAAAAATGTGTTGGCTTTGCAGTAAGCTTTAATTTAACTTGATTAGTCTCAATGCCTTCAGAGCTAGTAGCTTGCCTGTTGATGGCAAGAACATCTAACTTGATGAGCTCAATATATAGCAAAATGCAAAAGATGCAAGTATATCTCAATATATTTTATTAGCAAAATGTGTTTTCTTTTTTCCAGATCCCTCTGAATGTGTTCCTCTGTCTCCCCTCCAGTCAAAAGATCTGCCTGTTTCTCCACCTAAGCAGACATCTAATGCCCTGACAAGTGATACCCCTATTGGGAGAAGAGGCCGTTTAGCTAACCTTGCTGCTGCAATTGGTTCCTGGGAAGATGACCTAAGTCATCCATCTGCAAAGCAAAACAATGCACAAGAACAGCCTGGCACTACTTGTTTATCCAAATTGTCCACTACAAGTGGAGCATCTGCTAGAATCAATAGTAGCAGTGTAAAGCAGGAAGCTGCATCCTGTTCTCAAAGGCTTGTTGAGGCTTCTATTAATAAACCAGCAAACTCAAAGATAGCGGTGAGTGTCTGATTTAGTTGCTGATTAAAAATTTATTTGAGTATTGGGGGGACAAATGTTAACTCTTAACTGTTTAATCTGAATTTAAAGATTTGGTATAATTTTGGTGTAAGTCTATTTACAACTGCTTTATTGCAATCCCACATGCTGTTTTTTAATAGCAAACCTGAAACAGCTTAGAATCCCTTTTATTGAGACTTGACAGTGAGTGTACTTAAAAGTCTTGTAAAAGTTGATGTCAAAGTAATTGATTACTGCTCTTTTGACCATCAGAAGGGGACTTCTTACACAGATATTGGGTTTCACTCTGTAACTTCATATAGTTGATTGACTTAAATTGTAAATATTCTTGCTGTATGAAAATTCAATCAGATTACTGAAATTAGTAGTACCAGATACCTATTGTTCAATTTATGCCACTTATGAAATGACAATATCTGCCAGGTGCAGTCTTGTTTAGGGAAACATGGAAGGATACCTAAAATAGCTGGCAAAAGCACCTGGAATCAAATGCTGAAACAGTTTGAAATACTGGATAAAAAAATCTGCAAAAAGCTCATAACTCTCGCTCTCAGCTTTTTCTGTTGTTGATGGAATAGGTGTGTTATGTTGTAGTATGTTATGCAGATTGCTTTCATTCTTTTTCCTCTTGAGAGAATAAGAATGTATAGTTTCATCTTCATGTTATTCTTTTTTCCCTTGTAAAGGATCCAAACAATTTCTTATCACAATCCTCAAGAGTCACTGTTCCTTCTTCTAAAGAATCTGAAGTACGACAACCGCTAACAGAGAATCCCTGCAGCCCTCAGAAAACTGAAAAGCGTACACAAACTGCAAAATCAACTTTGCCTCAACCAGTTCAGTCCAAAGAAGAGCCAGTCAAAGGAACACATGTGCAACTTGAACCTAAGGGTAAACCCACAACACCAGGTAAACTGTTTTTCAGGATCAGTAAATGTTCATTTAAAACAGGCTTTTGTGTCCTGTGTTGAAAACAACATATTAGTTAAGAATTTATGGCAACTATCAGATAATGCCTATTTCCCACTGTAACTTGAGTAAAGTCCTGAAGAGTTCTGTGATAACTATCATGAATTGTACAATCATGGATTGTACAGCTTCCATACTTTTCAAGGGTATTTTCTTGGACATGGTTTCAGTAACTCTTGAGAAGAAAATCAATCCAACTTTCCGTTCTATGTAAGAATGTATCCTGCTAACATCAGTTAATTGAGACTATTCAAAGCTGCTTTCAAATTGTTGGATACTATGTGTATCTAACTGATATAAGGTAAAGAATCTGCATATGTTAGAAGAAATCAAAGCTGCATGCCACGTAGATGCTCTAACTTTGCATAGTGTCTTTCTTTTCAGTGGTAGCACTGATGTCGAACAAATGATTGTGCCCAGTTTTAAACTGAACTACTTGTTGGGTCAGAAACTTGGACTAACAGCTCGAACCCTTTGAAATGATGTCCAGTAGAGCAAGTGTGTATCTCTAGATATGCTAACAATAAAAGACAAGCTCAGTAAGGTGGGGTGGATACTAAGCAATATATGCAACTTAGGTACTAGAGTGCTCATTTACATGAAGGATGCAGGTGAGGCTGGTTGTAGAGGAAATATTGAAAAAGCAAACCAGTTTAAATAACTGGTGGACCACATGTGGACTTTAGCAAGAGAAGGACATCTTTTTGCTCTGATTTGCTCCTTCATTAACTTCAGTGTTCTGTTACCGTGGCAATTTGCACTTCAGGTTTAGTTTGCATAAACTATAACAGAGTAAGAGCTGTAAATGCGACAGCTTAATTACTTCATTGAGAATCTTCAGTAGGATGCAAAATTGCAGTGATCTCCTTCTGTGTTTTTGAGAGTTTCTTTCAAGGTAAAACAATTGTTCTTGTAGGGGGATCAGGAATTAAGCCCTTCCTGGAACGCTTTGGGGAACGCTGTCAAGAGCGTAGTGTACGGAGTCCTGCAACAAATACTCCAGGGTGCAGAACACCCATTGTTACCCCAAATACAAGGACTATCCAGGAAAGGCTTCTCAAACAGAATGAAAATTCCTCTACTGCCAGTTTAGCACTTCAGCTTAAGCAGGTATGACTTGCCATATTAATAGCTTGCTTATAAGCTTGGGGAACATTCTTACTGTTCTGCACCTACATGAGGAATTTGCAGTATTTTGACATTAATGTCAGCTTTTCACTTGTTCCCCTTTATTTGCTTAGGAACGTGAACGAGAACTTGCATGCCTTCGTGGCCGGTTTGATAGGGGAAATCTGTGGAGTGCAGAGAAAAGTGAAAGTTCAAAGAGAAAACTTCCAGAAGCTAAAATGGTAATATGTTACCTCCATGTATCAAAAGGTGATAGTCTGTGAATTGCTTTAACACATTCTGAACACAGGGATAGATGTGCAAATAGAAGTAAAAGATAAAAACCTGTGCTTTGTGAATGCTCAAGCTGTGCAAGACCACTTGTCAAGATTTTTTCCTCCTGCAGAATACTGCTTTGAGCAGTATTTTTGATGATGTTAAGTGTGTGGGGTTTATATTCTATAATGTTAAAAACAAAGCTCCTTGCACAAACACTCAATTTAGTATTGAATTTCTTACGTAAACAAATAGGATCATTCTTGATATTGGATAGGCAACCTCTTTTTCCTAGCAGGTGTTAAAATGTGTTTCTTTCTAGCTGTTTTTTTTTTTTTTTGGTCACTTGGAACATTACCTCCTGAATGTACTACGTTTTTATTCTTGCCAGGAAAGCCAATCTCAGGCTAATCTGAAACGTCCTCCTAGTTCAGATGCCACTGCTTTTGGATCAGCAGAAGACACACCAGCAGGTGACAGGCCAGCAAAATCTCCCAGTGTGGAGTCTTCAGGTAAGAACTGTCACTGTTCACCTGTGGCTAATACTGGACTAAAGCACTGCCCTTGACATTCTTGAGCAGATAAAGAGGTTAGTAGCACTGACATATAGAACTGGACCTCTTATTTGGTTACTGATTTGTCTAAATCCTTTTGTATGATAATAATACTCTGCACTCCTATACTACTTGAAAGGCAAGACTGCCTTTTCCTTTCTTAGTGGGTTTACCTATGTTTCATACTTTCATGCATGTTAAGCATAGGGAGAGTGAATAAGAATCGTCAGTTATAGATTTAATCTATACTGTACCTGAGTATCCAAATTTCCACAATAATCTAATGGGAGGGAACTCTTCCCTTGTCTGTATCCCCTTATGATATTAATTCTTATAGGAGGGAAGGGGACGTGAAAAGAACTGAGATGCTCGTGACATCCTTTCTGGTGCTTACTGAGTGGAGGATCCTCCATCTCTTTGTGAGAAAACAGTGAACTTGGTTAACACTACTTATAGACATCACAGGCAAACAGCCTATCATATGTGCTTCTAGAAAAAACAGGATGATATCCTGCTCTTGGGTTGGGTTTGGGTGTGGTGGCTTTTTTTTTTTGTTTTTTAAATTTTCCCACTTTGCTCTTGAGTGGCTGCACTCTATGTTTTCAGCATTGTTTCTTGTACTATTAGTTTTCTGATTGTAAGATGGAAGTCTAGTTGTACAGGTTTTGGAGGATATGTATTCTAATGCTCTCTTAACAGCAAGCTAACTGGAATACTTAATCTAGTGGGCTTTTTGTAAGTTGTCAGCATTATATCAAACTTTCACAATTTGATAACTTAAAAAATAAATTCAAAGCCTAGGCATAATTTTCAGTGACCTTTTTTATAAACTACTTAGATGCTCCTAAATGTGAAGAGACTGATAAACCCAGCCCTCTGAAGATCACTGAGCCAAAGAGCCCTGTAAAAGTGATGTCTGTCTCCAAACTTGAGCAACTTGCTGAGAAACCGAAAGGTTTGTATTGAGTAGATGTATATTAATGCACTTAGCTGTCTGTTGCCACTTGTCCAGCAGAGTGTTAATGTCCTTCAAGTCTGAACAATGAATTCACCATACATCTGCTGACACTTGTGTGTTTTGTAATGAGGTTTTTATAAAACAAATCAGGAAACTTCTTTTATCATAACCCTTCTCTCTTGACATTCAAGTCTTCAAGGAACATTAAAATACTGATATTAAAAGTTTATTGGGAAAGGACAAAAATGACTGCTCTACTATGGGACTTGGAGTTAAGTTTCAGACCTGTTTGAGCTAAAAAGTTGAAACTTGTTAGACAAGTGCATGTGTTCTTATTCCCTCTGTGTCAATTACGCAGTATATGTGATAATAGTATATTAAAATAAGGATGGAAGTATACTTTAAGGTTTTATATGTCTGACTATATAAGTGCTTTTTAATTAAGCTTATCTGAAAAGCAAAAATAGTTGGCTTATCTGTTAACAATGTTCCGTTCATTTAGTAAGAATGAAGAGTTTAGTCTTGATGCTACTAATATTTTTAAAACATCATGCTCCAGATGAAATGTATGAAATTGAAATGAGTGTGGACGACGAGATGAATAGCTCAAGAGTGATAAATGAAATTTTTGAAGTTCTTCAAGAGGATGGTCCAGACATAGAAAAGTTGAAGAAAGAAATGAGCATGAGCCTGGAAGGTGAAAGTGATGAGGATGAGCAGGAAGAGTCACTGAATATTTCATCAATGTCTCTGTTAACCCCTCTAGTGGAATCTGTTGGTCCAGAGGTGAGAGTTTGTAGGAGGTGGGGAGGGATTCTTTATCGCACAGAGATGTACAATTTGCTTGTGAATAGTGATATCTTGTTGTACTGTGGTACCTGGGCAAATAGTGCAGTTACAAATGACATTTTGCTAATGAAAACATAAAAAGGTAAAGTTATTTTCCTTTGAGAATAGCATAGCATATTGGATGCTCTGCTAAACAAATAGTTTAAATTCTGCTAAATCAAGTTTGAATATATGCATCTATTACTTGTGCTGGACTTCCAGTGGTATACACGCATTCAATGAAGTAGTTACTGATGCAAATCTGAAAAGAAGTAATTATATAACTGTACAGTTCAGAAACTAAGAGTGAAATCTCCTTGAGTTCAATGGTCTGTTGGTGTCTTTAAAATAAAAAAAAAAATTATTAGCTTGCTCCGTGTCCTAGGAAATATTTGTAAAATGTCTAAGTAGTATTAAGCAGCCTCCAAATTTACCCTTTATAGGCAAAACAAACAAAGATGAGAGAAAACAGATAATGATTAATATGGACAGATATCTAATATAACCTTTTCTTCTCCCCAGGCCTTTGTTTCTCCTTGTAAGTCAACTGGTGAAGGTAGCAGTATCAGTGATGTAAGTCTGAAATCTGAAAAGTTCCAAAGGACAAAAGTCCCCAGGGCAGAATCTGGAGACAGTATTGGCTCCATATCAGAAGATCGCAACCTTCCGTATAGGTAATAAACACAAACCTGTACCTGATTCTGTAAGTGTGTAAATTAAGACACTGACTTTTTAAACTCCTCTAATGAGTCATATTGCTTAAACTACAAATGAAGCTTTTCTCCAAGATCTCAGCCTTTGTCAAAGATTGTCTCTGTGTAGTCTTTATATTGCTTAAACTTAAAATGAACTGATAGAATGCTTTTTTTAAAGCCATTTAGGCAAGCTGGAAAACATCAATACCTGATACATATGTATATATGTATTTGTTAAAAACAAAACAAAAAAAAAGCTTGGTACACTTCTGAAACATTTAATGGGGTTTCCTCTTTTAAAAGTGTTGATGCATATAGATCTCAAAGATTTAAAGAAACCGATCGTCCTTCAATAAAGCAAATAATTGTTCGCAAAGAGGATGTTGCCTCCAAACTAGAAATGAGAAAGAATGGCCCATCTGATCAAGTCAATATCAAAAAGAAAATGCAGGTATCTAATATATTTCTTAAAAACCTTTTTCTAAATTACTATTTCCTGGCTGAATTTCCCCTGTGAATGTCCAGGACATTAACATACTGCTTAGAACTGCAAAGTTAGGTTGTTTAGCATAAATACCTAACAGTAGGGACTGATACTGCACAATTTGGACAGCTAACGCGTCTCTTGGAAGGATCACACAACAGAGTAACTCTGGAGAGAACAAGCCATCGTTTTGAGAAGGGGACAGGTAATCTATATCTCATTACTGCCTTTGAATTAGGCAAGATTCATAACTACATACTTTCAGTAGGCAATATTCTGATCTTAACTGCTGCTTCTCCTGGTGAAGGGAAGACTAGACTGCATATGGAGCATACAAACATTGAAGTAATTCACTCCCCACCATATTTAAATTACCTCTGAAAGGGGGGGAGAAACACTTGTGCTGCAATATTCTTTTGCAGAAGTAACTGTAAACTGCAAGACTTTCGTAGTTTACTATCTAAATGGTCTGATTTTTCTGAAGCATAGCCCAAAAAACGTGTATCTCGAGACATTTCCTTGTTTAAATGTAACAATAAATCTCTCTTCTTGCTAATTATTTTTACTACTGATTTACTCTAGGAGTTGAATAATGAGATCAACATGCAGCAGACAGTGATTCATCAAGCCAGTCAAGCTCTGAACTGCTGTTTTGATGAGGAACATGGAAAAGGGTCCCAAGAAGAAGCAGAGGCAGAGAGACTTCTTCTCCTTGCAAGTAGGTTTTTAGACTCAAGTTTAATTCTTTGTCATGAACACTTTGAGAAGAATTTATGAACTCTAGCAGCACATTTATTATGCGTTGTAGCTGCTTGTTTGTAATTCTTCACCTGGAAAACGGGAGAGTATAATATCTGTTGTGTCTTAGCTTCTTATATAGGCAAGGGGATGTTTTTAGTATCTTTCTTGTACCTAACATTCCTACTATTCTGGAAGATGATTAACAATTCTGTTGTGTTTTCTATACTTATGGCCAAAAAAAAAATATTGTTCAGTACTACTTTTTCCTCTGTTACTAGTGTAATTAATTTCTCTATGCAGCTGAGAAGAGAACTGCTTTATTGGAAGAACTGAATAAACTGAAGAGTGAGGGACCTCATAGTAAAAGAAATAAAGCTGCTTCTACATCCACTGAATTTTCTCCATCCAGGGGATCTGTTTCTATTTCAGAAATGCGTCTACCTCTAAAAGCAGACTTTGTATGCAGTACTGTTCAAAAGCCAGGTAAAACTAGCAACTGAAAGCTTTACNTGTTTCTCAGAACTCTGGGGAAAATGAAAATTTAGCAATTACATTTAATTGATCTACCTTTTTGGCTAAGTTTTCAACATTTTCCATGTTCTAGTTGCATACTTTTCTGGCTTGTGAGGTTCAAGAAACTTATCAAGACTTCCCCAGCCAGTCTTCAAGATCTTTGTGGTTTTCTGTAACCTGTTGGGGAGGAAGTAAAATTTTGTATTTCAGGTTGTCTTCTCTCTTGCTGCCTTGGAATTTTTCTCATGCAAATATGGGGCTAAATATCATGATATAAGTTGTAACCTCTGTGGTGTGACATACTCGTTAAGCCTCTAATTTTTTTCAGTCCTTCTGTTAACATCCGAAAATATTTAATTTACAAAGACTAGTCTTCCATTATCTTGTCATATTTAACTCATTAAAGCTTTAAAATGTGGATTTGTTTCTTTTGTTCCAGAATAATATCTGGTAATACCTCTCTGTAGGTTTAGAGACTTATCCTGGAACATAATAAGCTTCTGTCATGTGGCTGTTTAAACAACCTGCAGGCCCACTATAACCAGTGCTATTTTATATAATCCTACAAAATATGAATGTAACTGGACAAGCTTCCTACATCTTGCCTCATTAAAACTCTAGGACAACAATCATTGGACAAAGTCTTGTTTAATATTGGTTGCAAAACTTCTACTAATGAATTCTTATGGAGCCTTTCTTGTTCTCTTGTTTAACTGTCATATGGAATGTAAAGTGTGGGGTTTTTTTATATCTTCAAATAAAACCACAGCCAAGAATATAAATGTAAATATCTGGCCTAATTTAGCACTCCCACCACACTTGGGAAGTTAGTTTCTGTTGCATGAGATGATTTGTTTCTGTTATAGGAAAGCCTCTCTAATGGTTACAGAAATATAATTTTAGTTTCTATCAGTAATTCTCAAAAAAAAAAAGTTGTCTAAACAAACAACTATGAACTACTTGTCATCAAAACTTTATTCTGGAAGTGCAACATCTGCTATACATTGTGCACTAGAAGCTATATTAATCACTTTCATCTCTGAAGAGAACATCAAATATAAATAGTACAAATCAGTGCTTACTGGAGTTTTCAACAGTTGTTCTGAAAGCTGTGATGTCCTATACAACAGAGCACTCAAACTGGGTTGTTCTTTCATTTTGTGGTGTGTTGTGTGGTTTGTTTTTTTTTTTTTTTTTACATTATAGGCTATCATGCAATGCTCTTGCTTTACTGTTCAGCAATTTGCTGCCCAAACTCCAAATTATCTCCTGAAACTATTGAGATGTGTGCTTGTGGTCCTCTGTCTTTTTTTTGCCCTTATGAGAAAAGTTAGGGAAATGAGGTACCTGGATAACCAGTTCCTTCATAGGACTGAAAAAAGCATGAGAATGGGCGGTAGCAAGAGCTGATGTATGGTTAAGCTGGCAGGCCTAGAAAATAACAAGAGTATAAAAGGAACTAAGACTAACTGCTGAATTTGACTCAAAAGTTCTTCCTGTCCCTTCTCACACACTGGGTAGCGTAGGTCTGGCCTGAGGTGCCTCAGGCAGTAATGCAGTTGTGAATCCCGTGGAGACAGTCCTACTAGTGGACACAGTAAGAAAAAAGCTTGTTTTAAGAGTAAGTTTATAAGCAAATCTTGACTGTAACCAAGTGTTTAAAGTGAGGTGAAACAGAAATGTGTTTTAATGGCATTGCAGTACTTGAGGATATCTAGATACTTGGACACCTCTGGCTAACAAAACCATCTGATATGTATTTACAGAAGCAGCAAACTACTACTATGTAATAATACTGAGATCTGGAGCAGAAAACATGGTTGCAACTCCATTAACAAGTACTGCCAGCTCCCTGAATGGAGATGCTCTTACTTTTAGTACGACATTTACTATGTAAGTATAAAAAAACACCTCTTTTGGAACCAGTTTCAACTCTGATGGTGGAACATGCATAAAAATGTTTAAAATCTTCATATGTCACATTCTGAAAAAAAAAAAAATGGTGAGATCCTGTTGTATGACTATTTTCTGCTTCAAGAAATAGCTGGAATGGACTTCTCTCAAAAGAGCAATCTAGACACTCTTATCATCCGTCAGCTGATTTATCTCTTGTTTTTTCTACTTGTTCTCTTCTGGAACACCTGCAATGACAGATGGATTTGAGTTGATGTGTGTTTTTCTCTTGCAGCAACTAACACTTTATATAGCTATCTGATTTTAGTACCTGGAAAAATAGTACTCTTAAAACTAATACTTCAACTCTCATATGTTAACGAAAAAGGTGTTGTGAGTTCAAATGGCTGTTTGTTAGCAAAAATCTTCCAAAATAAACTCCCTTTTTAAAGTCCAGCCCAACTGGAATTTTCACTTAAAGCTATTTACTCAAAACCCCCAATTTCTGTTTCTAGAAATGCATGCCAGCTGTGGACTGAAGGGTGCAATCTGAGAAATGGTAGATGTACTCTATCTGCCCCTTTTCCTCCTTCCCCTTTGGTTCTTTGAGTTCTAGAAAGTATCTTGAAATAGTAATGCACTTAAGTCTTAAAAACACCAGTGCTGTTTGCACTGAAGAGTACTATTGTAGAAGTGAAAGGATCTCAAACAGCCCTATTGGCCTGCAGGAACAAACTGACTTACTAATAAGAGATTAGCTATTAGTCAGCAATAAACTGCTCTTGCATAGAACCTAGCTGCTCCCTGGACAGATTTAAGGAGCAGAAGGAGAGGAGAACTAAAGAGTAACTAACAAAAAAAAAAAAGACACCCTAAAACAAAACACACTTTTTTACGTGAGTCTGTGCTTAACTTATTTTTTCCCTCTCCTCCCTTTTAGGCACGATGTGTCAAATGACTTTGAAATAAATATAGAAGTTTACAGTTTGGTATGTATCAGTTTCTGTCAAGAGGATGTATAAGGGAGAGTGGTGTGTTGTACTTTCTTAATACCTTCTTGCCTTACAGGTGCAGAGAAAAGAAGTTACAAGCACCGATAAAAGGAAAAAGGCAAATAAATCCAAGGTAAATGAAACACTTAAATCAGTAGTTGTGTTTCAACAGAAGGTACACTAGGAAGACTGCAATGTTCAGGGGGAACTGACTAATAGTCTTAGACAATCTGTTGCTTGCTTTTATTCTTCTTGTTCTTTCTTGGAACATCTGCAATGACAGATGGGTTATGGAGTCCTGCAGCTATTAGTAGATTGGACCTGCAGCACTTGGTTGAGTCTGAGATATATTGGAGGGGAAGGAGAAGAAGTCTTAGTGGTTCTGCAGAATTGTATGCTTTGCAAACTTATTTATTAGGTGTGGTGCATCTGATAGTGATTTAGTGTCCTCATTCTCCTTTTTACTTAAACTACACCAGTCAATATGCCCTACCCTGCAGTTTCATTTGTCTTAAAGGTTCTACTGATCAACTGCAACACTTTTCTTTCTTCCCAGTGTTAAGTAAAAGCACTAGTGCTTTTTTTTTTTTTTTAAGCAAACGTTGTTTTAATAACTCCTTGGACATAAACATTTCAGCTTGGATAGAGCGTGCATTTCAAGTGTTTGTGCTTTATTAAGTCTTTGTGACCCCAAACAAGCCAGTGGCTTTCTGGAGGTGTGTTTTGGGGTTGTCTTTGGTTTTTTTTTCTTCTTGTCATTCCAATAGCTGGGCATATGGTGTATCAATTATTTTTAAATCCAATTCCCTCCTTGTCCAAGATATGTCACTTAAGTGTCTTTCAAAACAGTTGGAATGAGTACTTAAATCCTCTCTCTGCAAACAGGAATAGGGACTTTCTTTAACCTTTCATTTCATTTGGCACAGTATGCTGTGCCAAATGCTTTCATGCTTTCACCTATCCCCCAACAATACCAGTTTGAAGTGCAGGGTTTTCCTTTCCTGTGCTGTAGTTTAGAGGAGTCTTTACTTAAAACTGAAGGGTTTCGTGGCATTGTAGGTAAGTTGCTGATGTGGGGTTACAGGTTTGCTGATGGCATCCTGTATCTGCTTTTTGACAAGCTTCAAGAATAGATGAGTACATAATTCCAGTTCATATTTAATATAGTCTCACTCAAACTTTGAGATTTTCACCTGAAAATATAGATAGTGTACAACAGTAGCACATTGAACATCTCTGTACTTGTATTTTTAACTCTTAATAAGCAAATGTAACTCTGAAGCCCTGTTACATGATGGAAAAATGTTGTTTTTTTTTTTTTTTTAAAAGCATGCTGTCCCTCCCAAGCTAATGCGTACTTAAACACTTCTGTAGTAAATATTTCTTTGTTATGTAGCATTCTTTCCACTGAAATGTTACATTCACACAAAGAAGACTTACTCATTACAACTAGTATCCATTCAAATTGTTTTTAGATAAGCCTTCAGTAGTTTCACTGTCTAGTTTTCATGGTAATGTGATGGACAAATTCATAGCAAATGCATTTATCTTCTATTCTTTTGTAGGTTATTACTCCAAAGAGACTATTAACATCTATTACCTCTGTAAGTATGAATGTAATATTGTAACAAGATCTGGTTATGACCATTTCCAAAGACCATATTCTCACACTGAATAAGGCTGTGTCCATAGTAAGCTTCTTGTGTCTTGTACTTGAAACTCTATAAACTGCCTAGCTTTCTGCCAAACTCTTCAGCCATCAGCTCAGGAAATCTGTAACAGCTCTAAATACGTAACACTGGAAATATGTAGTTACTACACATTTATTTGGACTTTCTTTTCAAGTTGTGTTTGGGTTTTTTTAAAGTACTTCAGATCTAGTTTCTTTCTAACCTAGTTTATTCTTCTGTAGAAATTGTCAGAAATTGGCTTTTCACTAAGTTTTTATTTCTCTCTTCTAGAAAAGCACCCTTCTTACTCCAGGTAAGTAAAACCTAAACATCTTATGCCAAGATGAATAATCTACACTTGCTGTCTAAAGCAGTATATCAATAAATAATACTTGCAACAGATGATAATTTAGGAGTAGTAAACATAAGATTATGTCAGCTTGGCGGCCCAGAAACTGGCGCTATGTATATCTAAGTTACCATTATGTTTAATGGAAGATCTCTTCACAAAATCTAAATTAGTATCTGCTATCAGATGCCTGTAGTTTACATTCCTTTCCTGAATAGATGAACTCAAACAAATTTTAAGATTTTAAACTAGAGTCTGTTGTCAACAAAGTAATACAGAGCAAAATTGAAAATACGAATCGATTCTGAAGTATTGCTTATATGTAGTGCTTTTAACATGTTTATATATTTCTGACTCTTGGGGGAGAAGAACAGCATCTCTGAGTGTTTTTCTAACAACACAAAAACGTGTTATACACTTGTCTGACTGCAGTATGAGATACTTGAGCTAGCTTTAGTACAAATTGCAGCAATAAGGAGCTCATGAGCTAACTCTGGAATGTCTACCATGCTTCTGCAACTAGTCAGATTCCTGTGCCTGAGCTATAGTGTTTGTTTCTATTGATAAAAGTGCAAAGAGGAACATAGACATACAAATTCTGGAAGACTGCAGCATCTCACTTGAGAAAAGGTTAAGAGATTTAAAAGTCAAGTTTCTACTGTAGGGCATACGTGCTTTGTAGTGTGCCCTAGAGAGCTCTCCGTCCCCCTGAAACTTCTTAAAATGCTTTGTTTTCTTCTTTGTGAATATTTCAAAACTTCTTTCTGAAAGAAAAGCTCTACTGAGGAGGAATGGTGTGCACCAAGATCCTGTCTGAATGTGCTGCTGGACTGCACTGCAAAGAGTGCTTCTCCGGCAGTACTGAGTAGGGCACACATACAGTAGTACAAATAAAGCAATTTTTAAGCCTTGCAGCATCCTGACTGTGTGTTGTGTTATGACTTGACTAACTTTTCTCCACAGCCATGGCCAGTCCAGGTGGCCCTAATGCTGTACGCACTACTAATTTCATCCTTGTTGGATCCCACAAGCTGTCGCTGTCTTCTGTGGGAAATACCAAATTTGCCTTGGACAAGGTAATAGAAACTACCGGTTACTAATCCAGAGGTGATTGCATACTACTAAAAAAACAAATGAGTCTGTGTTTACTGTTTTCAGGCAAAATTACCACCCCAGAAATGAAACATATGCTTCATATGTAACATGCTATTTATATATATATAAACTATGTATAGTTGTTAATCATATTTAATTTCGTATTACTGAAATGTAATTTTGCGATACAGCAGAAAGACATGTTATTATTCCAGATGTTCTTTCTTTTCTGTAGCTCAATCTAAGGTACGGTTATGCAAAGATAATGAAGGCATTTGGTTACTGATTAGCTCTCACTGACAAAAAATTTATGTATGCAGTTGGCATCTCTGTACGTGGTCTTCATATTGTTTGTTGCTCTTAGTCTTGCAGATATCACTAAGACAGTAAGTGTGTTTTAATGATAATGAAGTATTTGAAATTTTCTGCATTTAATTGACTTAAAAATTGCTGTTTGAATATAGTTAGAAGTATGAGTTTCCTTTCATATCCAAATTAAATTTGTAGAAGCAAACTAATTTTTGAAAGAATGCTATTATTGAGTTTTATACCATTAGTTCTTTGTCTAAACAGAATATGTTTATTGGCTTTTACCATTAGAAGTTAAGAAATACATTTTTCCATTCGTTGTAATCTCTAACCTCGTAATATCTTATACCTATAACCTATTTTAATAGGTGTTTATGCCAGCAGCTATCCTAAACTAACTTCAATTCAAAAGTTACTACAGCTTACGTTGGTACTAAACTACAGCTTTATCTACCCAAACAGCAGAATAAGAATAAATTTTCTTCTTGGCTAATTAAGTCTTATTGTGATGATAGTAGTATTGCAATTATAGCTTCTGATGAGATAACAACTATTGGTTGTGTTTGTGCACAAGATTAAAAACAAAATATCACAATAATCCCAACCTGGGTTTTAAAAGTTTTACTTTTTGCGGATAGAAGCAGACTCCTTTACTGAACCGGTTCACAGAACTGAAGAGTTGAATTGCACTGCTGTTACTGATTGCATGAACTTTGGAAATACCAACTTTGGTTCTTCAGCATAAATGTTCTTCTTAACCAGAACTGCATGTAGATCTCTTATTTGGTGTATGGCTTGGTTATTGGAAGCCCCTTGTTCTTGCAGTTATGGAAATCAGCTTTTACATTATATTCAGCAATTTGGGTCTGAACTCTTTTAATTTACTCTTTAGGATAAGACACTGGGCTGGACTAGTAAACTGTAGGACAAGGTTCAAATAGAATTCCATCACTTGGTTAATTTTTTTCCAGGTGCAAACTTCAACAGTTATGAATTTCCCTTTTTGTCAGATAGTTTAACAAAAAAAAGAAGTTATTACCTCTGTAAAGCTTGAGTTTTGACTTGGCCTGTGGCTGTACCAAACGGCTGCTTTTTAACTTGCTCCATGCCTTTCTGATATGGAACACACTACTGCCACAGTGGATTTTTTTTGCATTTCATTCCTCCCCTTTACATGCACTGTTAAAATTCAGTGTAGAAAGGACCAAAATGTACTCATGTATAACTGTCTCTTTTTTTTTATAAACATTAACTTTACACTAATCACATTGAGCATGTTTCTTTTTTCCCTAGATAAATTTTGAAGGGGAGGAAAAAGAATTGTTGGGCTATATGTTCCAGTACAAGGTTGCTATGATCCTTTAGCTTATAACTTAAAATAGGAAACTGCTTCCTTACTGCATGTTGCTCACATCTGTCTGGTCTTTTTGCGGTCTAGGGTTTGGTTTTTTTTTTTTAATTCTTCTAAGAAAATGCTTACAAAGATTTACTAACTGAACGTAAGATGTTCAAGACTCGCAGAATTCTACTCCCTGTCTCTTACAGTAATAAGCATGCTGATAGAACTCAAAGTTCTTTAGGTCACCTAGGGTTTTTCCTTAACTAGCATGTCTCTTGTCTTCCTAGATCACTGGAGGAGAGGCTTTCTTATGTCAAAAGAAACTGATGTGTCTCCTAAAGATTGCTAGGTTAGGAAATTTCAGCCAACTTCTTGATGAACAGCACAGAACATAGAATCAACTACTCTGCTGATAGAGGACCAGGGAAAAATGACTGGAAGCCTAAATGTTGGTTTAACTCAACTTTTTGCTGCTGAAAAAAAGCTAAAATAGCTCAGGAACTAAATATCTTGTTTCTTATTCTGTCGAGACCTTGTTCTGTCAAGACCTATCAAGATCTTTGTTTTTTAAGCAAAAAGTGATCATAAAGAGCTAAAGCTTTGAAAGTACTAAGCACATCAAAACATGAGGTTCTTATATGTACACAAATGTGCAATTAAAATATTTTGCTTGGTGTATACAATTTTTGCTTTAGCAATTATGTAAATTGATATACTTAAAAGTAGTAATTGGTCTTTAATCCCTGAAAATAGTTTTATTTAGTTAATAGTTACCTTGGATCCCTCAGAAGAAAGTGTTTTAGGTAACTTTACATATGTTTTCTCTCAAGATTAAGCAGGTGATAATTTTAGTACCTATCATCTCCTATTTGTAATCAAAAGCCTCCTAAGAAACCTCTTTTTTTTTTTTTCTTCCCAAATTCTTGAGATTTATCATGAGCATCTTTACAGGTAATCTTCTATGACAGTAAGGCAACTACTTATGGTAGATATCTGAAGGACCACACCAGAATGCAAGCTAGTCTAGTCACGGGCTTTACTTTTCTCTTCATCTAACTGGATATTCAACAAACTGCTTTCTTTCCACCATGTTCACCTGACTTGCCTTTGAAAGGGGTATATTGTTGACTGGAATGTAACACTTTCTCATTATGAGTACAGGAGGGTGTTTTGAGACCTGCTTTAGTAGTTAGTAATGGTGTTGTAGGCTCTGCATAACAGATAGGTTCCTTTTGTTATACAGCTTTTTTGCTTTACTAGTGAAGAGCTGTGTGACAGTAAACTTCATAATCCACATAATCTGTCCTGCATAAACCAGAAAGGAATGCAAAAACTACAAACTTGAAGTGGGGAATTGGCTAAACTTCCTTGAGGCCCTCATTCAGAAATGGTTTTTACTGTGGTTTGGTAGGATATAAGCAAGTGTTCCCTGGTATAGCATGTAGGGTTATGGTTGTCTTTGCTGATAAAAATTCAGGACTGATGCAACTTTTATGTGCAAAAAACTTTACTGTTTTTGTTTCTCAAATGGTTATGCAGACTCCTATCTGCTGCTCAGAATTTTGCTGTGCTATACTGTACAGCTAAGTACATGATAAAGCCATGCATGCTGTCTTAGTTGGGTAGACCTAACATGTAAAAACGATTCCATCACCTGCTTGTGCACATGTATATGGTGTGTCTGGAGGAAGCTGCAGTATGCCTACAATTCAAAGGCTATCGATTTTTAACCATAACATCTATTTTGGTGTTCTGCAGGGTTCACTGAGGCCTACAGATGTACATTTTCAATTACTGAGGGTTACTTTTGTTCATCATAACTACTAGCAAAATTTTAATTGTTTGATCAACACTGATTCCATGGCTCTAAAAGCTACTTCATTATTGTATACACATGCCCATTCCCTGGCCAATAGTTCTTTCTTTGTACTTGAGCAGCACCATCAACCTTTCTGGCTTTTCTAGTAAGACAAAACTTCTGNCCCCCCCGAGATTGTTACAGTATTGCTTATTCAGATTAGCAACAAAACATAGTATGTAGAATGCCCTGCAGATCATCATTTGCTTGTTGAATTAGCAATTTGTCTCTTAGTTTCCCTGTGGAAAAAAAAGAGAGGATGTGATTTCTTGATAGTACTCAATGTAATGAGGCGCTGTGTGGCAGGATCAGGGGAAGCCCAAAGGCAGTCCTTGTTGCATGCTTCTCCTCAAAACTCCTGAATATTGAATAACCATTTAACCAGCCTCTGGTACGGTAGTTAAGCTGCTTTTTTTTTCAGTAGCAGAAGATAGGGCTTAGAACCTCTTTTGCTAGAAAAAAACTTAACATGGGTCTCAACACCTTGAGCGCCAGTTGAGAACTGCTTTCATTACTTTTTCCCTTTCTAGGTTCTTTGAAACAAACGTTTCTCTGACTAGGCATTATCTACATCAGTATCCGCCAAAAATGCTTATGGTATCCAAGTACCAATCCTGTTTAAGCCACTTTGATGTTTTCCAAGCACCTTAATGTCAAACTGAGGCAGAAGCTTGCAGGATGTGGACTGGTGCCTTGTGTTGTTTTTAACTATGCATAGAGTGCCTGTTTTGCTAGATAGAAGCATGTTTGTGCATATGTCCTGAGCAAACTAATAAGCAAATAAGTCTTGAAAAGCTTCTAAATGAACTTGAAACAAAAGGTGATGATTACGGTCTTGCTTGAGACTGACCGCTTCTTTCCTGCTGAAGATCCTAATAACAAGACTATGCTAACATCCTGGTGCAGGTGGCTTACTTGAGCTGGTAGAGCTGAGAGGTGTCAAAATTAAATGACTAATTGTTTTACTTTTTGCAGGTTCCCTTTTTGTCTCCTTTGGAAGGTCATATATATCTAAAGTTAAAATGCCAAGTGGACTCTTCTGTGGAGGAGAAAGGGTTCTTGGTAAGGCATTCGCTTCAAATTCCTTCCTTGGAAAGTACAGGTCCTATTAACTTTTACTTTCACGCATGTATTTGTAGTGATTGTGAACCTTAAAACTGGCTTGATTTTCCCCCACCCTCCACCCCACCCTGAACCAGGCCTGAAAATTTCCTAGTTTACCTTCTAAACATGCCTACTTTAAAGCTACCTTTTAGGAGTTTGTAGATCTTTTTCGTCTGAACACTGTTCATTTGTTATTCTGAACTTCAGTTAACCTTCTGTTGCTATAATCTGTGATGTGAGATGAGATTCTAATTTCTCTGCCAGAAACTTCTACAGGGTGTACTGGATTTTATTATTTTTTTTTTGTCTAGTAAAAGCAAATTCTCCCAAGAAAGATTTTTTTTTTTTTTTCCACTGTGTTCACAGACTTTGACTGACAAGGAAGTGACAGTATTTTTGGAGAAACATCTTGAGCAGTTCTTTCTAAAACTGGACTTGGAAAAGGCAGCTGATACTTGGCCATAATAGGTGGAGCTGTTGAGATTATGTCCAGCAGATGGCAGTGAATGTGCTATGAAAATACTTCAGTGAAACATTAACATTTGCTGTTATTTTATTGTTTTCTGAAATCATTATTTCTTTAGACTCCTTTTCAAGCAGTTCTTTCTGTCTCCTTTCCCTTAACTGAAGTTGAACAGATTTCATTACATGCAAACATTTCACATGCTTACGGTATTTGCTATCCCATGTTTTTGTGTACTAATTTTAAGAAAGTCCCTGTTTACACCTACTATACAACATGCAAAACCTGAAGAATGGTGTACGTGCATATTACTTTTTTTCGGAGTAAGGGTTTGGAAGCTCTCTGCACCATCAAAAATTATAATCTGAGTTGTGAAGACTGAAAAAGGCAACACAAATTAATTAGAAATAAAGTTCTGTACGAGTTCAAGAGGGGTCAGGAATAGAAGGCAGATACTAAACTTTCCATTCTAGTACTAAGGAAACTGGGCTTGAAATTGATGTAATCCTGCATCCAGTAAAATAACTGCCAATACAAACATTTGACAATCAATTTCTAATTTCTTTTAAACTGACTGGAGTCCTGAGTATGGCCTGCAGAATAGACAAATGTTTTGTAATCCTGAATTGTAAGTTAAAGATGACTTAAATCCCCAATAATAAATTATATGATACTAATACATGTTTTGTGAACCACTCATCCTGTATCTGTTACAAGTAAGCCTCCGTTATCTTAAAATAATGGGAATGCTTACCACTGCTGACATGAAAATCTGGTAATTTGAAATAGTAGTGATAGGTGCATTTTGAGCAGAAGGCTGCAAACTTGAGAATGATAGTGTAAGCCCATTTTCTATGCTATATAGAAGATAAATATACTGTACTAATAGAAGTCTCTGCCAGTATGGTTTGTTTTTTTTTTTTTTCTTTGACAATTACCCCTGTGAAGGGTTGTACTTGCAGAACCCTTCTGGTAGAAAAAATAGTTGAGTACTGGCAAAGCTCAAGGTCTAATGTTACTCCATTTTTAAATTTTTTTTTAAGACTATGTTCGAAGATGTCAGTGGATTTGGAGCATGGCATAGGCGCTGGTGTGTGCTGTCTGGAAATTGTATATCTTACTGGACGTACCCAGATGACGAAAAACGAAAGGTAATGGTGTTTTATAAAGTTAAAGTTCTGTAGTACCCGACACAACTGGCTGTCTATTTTTAATGACAGTAACGTTTAGGCTTAAAACCAGTATATTCAAAGCATGAGATTCAAGCTCATCAAGTTTCCTTAGGGAATGGAGGACTTGTCTTCTTAAATCTGACCCAAATCAGGGCAAACTTAGAAACTGACCACTTTATCTGGTGGGAAGGGGGAAAAGTGGAGGAAGATCCATATTTAATTTCTCCTTTAGTCTTAAGGCTTTCCATTGCACTTGTCAAATGACTAATTATTTAATTAAAATTGATCATACTTGTATAGTTTATTAAGCAGACTGTATCTAATTGCCTTAAGTCTTAGATAAAAGAATGACTTTAACACTTAATATGGTAAAGAATTAGAGTGGACAATTCTTCTGTATCATAGAAGCACAGCTGTAATTATGGACTATCTTATTTGCAGTCATTGTTTTCTTGCAGCTCCACATTATAGCTGAAACTGGTGCTTTTTAAATGGTTCTCACAGAAACTAAAGTTATTGTCTGGCTAATGAGACAAATCAGAAGTTTATCTGTCACTGAGGTGAACCTTGTCTCCTTAGCCTGTTCTTGCAGCATGTACTGAAATATTTCCAAGTCCTTTTAAAGACTGCTTTCAGGAGGGTTTTTCTGACTCACTTAAGCAATTTACCATTAAACGCTCGCTTGTTTGTTGGCAGAACAATTTCTTTCCCAAACTCTGTGGCAAACTCTGGTCCTCTTGGGTCTTCTATGTCAATCCAGATGCCTGAGTTGAGATTCTTCCCTGCTAACAGAGGAAGACCATATGCTGATAGTTGACATTGCCAAAATATATCAACGTGCTTTCTTTTTCCCTGCTAGGAGAGAGGGAAGAATCTCTGCCTACTGTGATAGAAGATAGGCAAAAAAAATGAGTTAAGCAAGAAAAAGGTTCCTATTTGGCTTTTGTCTGCAAGACAGAAGCCTTGGTTTGTTTTCCAAGTTCTGTTCTTGAAAATTTTCTGAGTTGTTTCACTATCAGTCTGAGAAAGGGTCAGCTATATTATTTTGATATACTGTCATCTACAGCAATATTAAACTCTGTCCCTATTAAATTCATCCCTTTACCCCCACTGTATCTGTTCCATGATGCAGAGACAGATGTAGCTCAGAAATATCAGTATTGGGCAATGATTGCTTTAAATTGTGGAAAATTTTTTTAATATATTTCCCATGGCTGTACATATCACCAACGTGCAACCTGTTTCTTGATGTTCCTTGAAATGGAGCATCTTTCTTTTCCTGTAACTTATGTTATTTTAACTATCTATGGAATAGTATAGTGAGCATGCTCAATAAATAGCAAACTCTTCTCCAAGCCAGGAGTAGCTTGTGATGTTACCCTGATGAGGTATTCTGTAGGTGTGAAGAATCAGAGCCAAGGTCTGTAACTAACTTTAGGTATACAGCTGAGCCTCTGCCTATAGTCAGCAGAAAGAGATAACTGCCTTGAAATTTGAAGTGCTTATAGAGGGGTTCTAGCTATTGCCTATAGAGGGAGCTAAAGCAGCTGGATGTGGCACTTAGGTTGTCTTAGTTGTGTGTTTGAAGATGAATCCATATGCTTTTATAGGCTTTGACAAGAATGATGCAAGCATGCCTAAAGCACTTGTTTTCTTGAGGCTTTGGCAGGGTTTACTCTCTGTTTGGATTTTATTATTAAGTTCTCTTGAATTTGAGAGTTAAAAAGTTTTAAGGAATAAAGAAAAGGGGGGATAGCTTTCTAGAGCCTAAGCCTTTGGTGAGGGATGGATTTGTTAGCTGTATTGTACACGGCTGAGCAGGGCATGTTCCATTGTCTATGTTATCTTGCTTTAGCTATGGCTTTCAAATGCAAAAAGTGGAATCCTTCTTTTGAATGGAGTAATTGACTGTGGGTGTGGGGGGCATTTCATATGGCAAAAACTTTCAAAGCGTATGTTGTTCAGAATTATTCTCGACTGCAGTATTCTTGACTGATGAACTAACTTCACTTTCAGCATCCTTTGGGCCGGATAAACTTGGCTAACTGCACTAATCATCAGATTGAACCTGCCAACAGGGAGTTCTGTGCCCGTCCCAACACTTTTGAACTAATAACTGTCCGTCCTCAGAGGGAAGATGACAGAGAGACTCTTGTCAGCCAATGCAGAGACACGCTCTGTGTTACAAAGTGAGTGGATAAAAATCATGACAGTTGTGGGAGGATATGGGATGTGTGTGGGAGGGGTGTTTTGCCTCAAGTGATAGTTTTAATAACATAGGAACTTTACAGCTTTGACATGCTGATGCAAAGCTTCTTTAAATGCTAAGACTTTGGGATGACACTTGAACTGTTTGGTTCACTTTTAGTCCTATTTTGTCTTGCTGTCACATTTCAGTCTTCTGAGGACAAAGAACTCGACTTTTCCAGAAGCAGAAATACCAGGTAGCAGGATTGTGGAATATTTGATTTCACTTTTCCCCCCCTGCTACTTGGGCTTCAGTGGATAATCAACTTGACATTTCTCAGAATAACTAAGTAGAGGCGGAGAGGGACTTATCTAATCCACTGGGTTCTTTGCCTTTTAGGAACTGGCTGTCCGCTGATACTAAAGAAGAGCGTAACCTTTGGATGCAAAAGCTCAACCAAGTCCTTGTTGACCTTCGCATGTGGCAGCCTGATGCCTGCTACAAACCTGTTGGAAAGCTTTAAACTCTGGAAGGGAAATATAAAGAAAATATGTATGCAAAACCCCAAGTGAACTACACAAAAAAGAACTTAAATGAAAATGTGGGAAGTCCTCTGGGTCATTTATGCTTTAAATTTGAGAGAGTATTTAACATTATACAGGACTATGTTATGCAGTATTTTTTTCATTTTAAGGATTTTAAAACTTTTACTTCCTAGCTTTTGAGTATGATAGGAAGCAATTAGCTGTTTCTAAATGTGCTAAATATTTATGTAACTCCTTTTTTGGAAGTCTTTTAGCTAAGTACATTCTCTTTAAACAACTAAATTATTGCAGGAAATCACACTTCAGGGCAGGAAGAGGGGGGCCAGCTAGTGAAAAAACAAGCTTACTAGGTAACTCAGCTTCCTGAAAGAAACAATAGCTCAGAGTTCTCTAACAAGGATGGTGCTGAAGCGCAAGACTTAATATTGGAGGGTTTGTTCATTTGGGCTGTTTTTTTTTTTTTTTTTTGTAATGATCAGGCATAGAAGTTAGTAGTAAATTTTATTCTACAACTTGCAGTATAGGTATTTCTTGCTTGCACAGTGTCCTTGTGGTCAGAACAAAAGACATGCACAATATATGCATACTTTTGCAACTTCTCATACCAACTGGTATGGATAAGTGCTTGGCATGTATCCTATGTGGTTTACAGGTGTGGAATTATGTATGCAGTATATTGCACTTTGATAGAAATGAGAGGTCTTGAATATTTTTGTTAGGACTGCTATATTAAAAAAAACAAACCAGAAAAAAATTAGGTTTAGGACTGTATACGTCAGTATTTCCTGGGACTCATGGTTTGTATAAGAATTCTCCATTTAAGAACTTAAGGTTGTTAAACTGCCTTTTTTTTTTATTTTATAAGATACTACAAAGCTGCTATGTACCAACTAATACTCTGCTGGCCAAAAGTATGGGTCTCCTCCCCCCCTTCCCCTTGGACATATTCATAAATGCAGATAAAAACAGTACTTCAGACCCATCATTAAAATGGCAAAACTATTCAGTTAAAACTTGCAATTTTCACAGCTTTTCACTGGGCTTAGTGAAATACTATCTCATTACTTCCCTATTGCATTTGCAATAGTGGAATACTTAAAATTGCTATTGCTGTTTTATATTCACACTTGAAACACTAAATTCTGTTAGATTATACTGTTTTCATCCTGCCACTTTTGTACTTTTCCTTTTAAATATATTTTTCTTTTCTGATGTCTTTTAAGTATTTCCAAACAATGTATTGAGATCTATTTTATTCATTTAAAATAAAGAATAAAACACTTTACGCTTTTTTTTGTATTGTCATCTACACATTTGAGATACTAGTTTGTAGGCTGAAGAAGAAAAGCTGGACTCCATGCAATGTTTAAGAAAGGATTCTTTTCAGTATGTGTGTCCCAAAATACCACTTGATGTGGGAAGATAACGTGATACCTCAGGGGTAGTTAGCACCAAATTTTGTAGTGGGAGGCCAGATTGTCTAATGGCAGTTACCATGAACTGGTTGGAATTTAGATGAATGTAGAGGCTGCTAGAGGCCAGCAGTTCATCCAGCATGGAGAGAAGAGATGGTTCTTTCCTCCTGTGGTAGAGACAGCAGCGGGGAGTCGCGATGTAACACGGACAGTGGAAAAGCGAATTGCATCTGTGAATCCACGGTAGGCTGTCTACTTAAACTTCCCAGTGGATGTTAATAAAAATCATTAGGTATTTAATTATGAAACAAGTCCATGGAAAGGTGTTAAGAATGGAACTCGATATATCTAAGGGAATTACCTATTTTTACTTAGTCTAATTGGGCTATTATCCACTGCGGAAACTAATCTGTGTTTGTTCATTGCCCAAGATGAAAAACTATCCTCATCAAGGAAAGCCATAAAGCGGAACAGGTGATGCAAGTTAGCAAAGCTGACCTGCATGGTGAGTTCTAGCAGCAAGCCTGCATTTACAGCTGAACTGACTTCCCCCCGCTGCCTGCATTCACGCTGAGGGAGGTGAGACCCTGGAACACGTTGCCCAGGGAAGCTGTGGATGCCCCGTCCCTGGATGTGTCCAAGGCCAGGTTGGCTGGGGCTTTGAGTTAACCTGGTCTAGTGGGAGGTGTCCCTGCCTGTGGCAGAGGGGGTTGGAACTAAATGATCTCCAAGGTTCCGTTCTGTGATTTCCCTACTCTTTTAAAGGTGAGCTGTGGAAAATTGCAAAAACATTAGCAAACCCTTTTTTTTGTGTTTCTAGCAGATCCTTTTCGAAGAGGCCAGACTGCACAAATTCAAATAGCTTTTAGGTAGCTATAGATGAATGTACTTCAAAAATAGTTCCTACTGTCTGTTTTCAAACAAAGCTTGAAGTTTTGTAAAAACAGTTTATGAACAGAATAACATCAAACACACCCCTTCCAACTTGCAGTGTGTTGGAACTAGCCGGTGACGTAATCCCCCCACATCCATGTGCTCTCACTCTCCCCCCAAAAAGACCTTGATAGACCATTCCTTCTAGAAATCTGTACTGCTGTAAAGTTTGAATTTCATGGAACTATACTTAGCTTTCCAAGAGAAACTTTTTTCCCCCTGCTTATTTCTCTCTTCCCTGTGCATTTGCCACCTTCCACCAATCTAAGCACCAGGAGACAGTTGAACTAATGGAATAGACTAGGATTCATAGTTTGTTACTGCTTTAGAATAAGAAAGCTTTTTCAGAAGCATTTTTTTAAATATAGGACATTTATGTTTAGAGTGGTACTGGTAAGTGATTTACGGTTGGGGGCACAGATCTTCAGCTCGGTTTTGCATTCTTTGAAATAACGCAGAGATGTTGTGGTTGTAAAAGCTGACGGCTTAAGAGGCACAAAATTCATCTTTATTTGCAAATAGTTACTGCATTAGCTACAAATCAAGTTTCTGCATACAGCCTACTTCTAATTCTGAACTGCAGAGCTCGCCGCTAAAGCATGAGGACTTAAGGTTTGGTCAGTGGTCCTTCAGCCAGTGGCCAGCCCATCTCAGAGACCCCGTGTCAAGCACGGAGCAATTACATAGGGCAAATCTGAGAGCTCGGCTTTGGGACTCGGTTATGGGGGTTTCGGGCCACCTTTGATTGAGAAGATGCTCTTCTAATTTTATAAGAAAGCTTTTTTTCCCCCCCATTGTTCAGAAATTCAAGATGTTCACTAATAAGAAAGTCTATGAATGGAAAACACTTTGCTCTGGGCAATGAAGCTTATTTTAGCTGAGGAAATTTCAGTTTTTAACAGCTTGTAAAACTCCTAATTGGCATTATTAAATCCCAACCTCAAATGAAATACGATAATTTGCAATGAGATCGCTTGAAAACGTGGCTTCTAAACACACATTGTTCCCTTCCCCCTTTTAATTGCTACGTTTCTATATTTTGGTGTAGAGGAAATTATCTGATATTCTATAATTATTGTCTGTGCTGTACTTGGTCTATAGTAAAAACATGTGGATGCACTTGTTTCTGTCCTTGTGTTGTTTTTAATGAAAGACAGGAAGCCTGAATAGGTAATAAAAAATAGTTAGAAGGTTTTCTACCTGGCCAGCCTGCATTGAATGTTACACAGTTTGGTGGAGAGAATTTGTACAGGAAGCAGGTAGATTTTTTTTCTTTTCCTTCTCGTGCTAAACAGTCTTCCTCAGGCATGAAACAGTGTCTTGGGAGACTGGATATTTTGGCCACATTTAAACGCCTTGAATGAATTGGGGCTTTATTAGTAAGTATCATTCAATTAAGAAATGTATTCCCTTTGGCTTCCTAAAGTAGGTGACGAATATTTACTTAAATGCTAGCAGTTGTCCCAAAGGAATTTCTGTCTTAATAAAAGATGCGGCATTGACTGTACTCTAAAAAAAAAAAAGAAGAGGATCTAGGATAGCAATAGTATGAGCTTCAATCAAAATGGCACGAGCCAAGTCATCCTCTGCCTATTCAAAAGACTGAGCAGATGCATCTCCTACAGCCGTGGCCAGCACGCCAAGGTCCCTACACGGCCAGGACATCTCCTTTAGTTTGGACCGCAGCCTAAGAGCTGTCTCATGGTGACGCAGCCTTACGCAAGAGGTGCGTTCAGAACAAAGAGCAGAGGGAGTCTACCTGAGCTTTGGCTAACTTGGATGGCTTTTAGTTGTGTTGTGTTAACGCTTTCTATTCACCAGATATTTTTTTTTTTCCCACCTGTGGTAAATGCCATTTTAATGCTGTCTGATCCCTTCACCACCAGTAAGCTTGTGAGTAGGGGAGGGCTGTCTCTAATTTTGTAATATTTTTCCATTTATTTTGCTAAGAGCATTAGATAAGCTGGTGAAAAAAAACCTACTAGTAACTCCCTCAGCCTTCAAGTCTGTCTGAAGTAGAGCAGGTAAGGGCTTGCCCAGTATCTTCAGTGATTTCCTGGGTCTATGGTATTTGTTAGGAAGCAAAAGAGTAAAGATGTATTAAAGCTTGGAAAAGCAACCTGTTTTAAGTACGTGAAGGGTTGTCGAGTTACTGTGTTGTTAATGGGGGGAGGGGGAGAGAACCTGTGCTCAATCAGCCCTGCACTAATGCTGCCAGGCAAATCGAAATTCTAGTGCCTTGTTATTCCTGGCACATTTTAATAAGCAAATAGCAGCTAAATAATGTATTGACAGTCAGGGCAATTACATACACACAATTTATAGCAACATAGTGACTTTGGGGTTACACACACACACACACACACACACCGCTTTTGGGATCATTTTAACAGCTGAAACGGTACAAATGAAAAGCTCAGAAATAGTGTTCTGCAGGGGAAAAAAAAATATGAAGCAGGGCTAGGAGCTTGCTATATATATGGAAAAAAAATCATACAGATTTGTAAACCAGTACAATAAATGGTCTAGCTGACAGGTATCCTTTGATTTTTATTATTGTGGCTCCACAGAAAAAGCATAGCCTACTTGTGCAGGTGAGATACAAACTGAAAAAGAACGCTGTTGTGTTATGTCCGCTGCTGCTGGCTCTGGTAACTTGCCCTCCCCCTTTTTGTGTGTGTGTGTGTGTGTGTGTCTTTAATCATCAGCATGTCTTTGAGCATCACCATAAACCACATCAGGTCTCCGGCAGTTTGGAAGTCAGTGTCCACCTTGATCTTTGAATATGGCTTCAATTTGGTCGTTGAATGGATTCTCCTTTCCGAGCACTTGAGGCCATTCATGCAGCGCCTTCTGCCAGGTAATGCTTGTTCCAAGGGCTGCCGCAATCTGCAAACAGCACAAATGTTATCAATTTCTTGTGCCTCTATAAAGTAGCTGTTTCATGCCAGCACTTAGGAGACCCCACCAGAAAGGAGACTCCCCTCTGCAGCCACGTGATGGACCATAACTTCTAACCAAAGAAAATACCACGCTCCAGCTGCTTGAATGGGGAAAAATCCTTCTGAACAGTAAAAATATGGTGAGAACCATATATCTGCACCTCCCTGACCTGTCTTTTGGTCTAATAATAGTCTCCAACCATGCCTATGATTTCTGGTCCATAAAATTCTATTTAAAAGCCCTAGAGTCTGTTTTTTTTTATCCCCCCCTTGCAAAAAAAAAAAAAAAAAAAAAACAAACCAAAAAAAACCCCAAACAAGTATTTCAAAAGCACCACTTGGATATAACGCGTAAAACTCTTGCAAGTCCAAAGGAATCCGTGCTCCTAAATGCCTCTGGTACTTCTAAGAAATATTCTCTCTGCTATCCTATAAGGAAACCACGGCTGCTGAGGGAAGAGAGGCCTAATTATATCCAGGTTCAAAACCACCCAGCTCTCATGCTTTAAGTTCGCGCCTGCTGCCGGTTGTCTTTCAGAGCTTTTTTCCGTGAAACCTGCAGAAGTGGTAAAAGAGCTTTTCTCCTCTATACCGGAACCGCTCCAGCTTTCGTAGAGGTTTTTTCCCTACAAGTTATGCAGCAAAGAGAAATTGTCTGTCTATCTGCTGTACTGCCTGGGTGGAAAACATGGAGGGTAGCAGAAAGGGGAAAAGACCTGATTCTCCTTTAACTGAGTTCTCACACCCAGCTTAATGTGTTTTTGTTTCAACTTATGACCTACACAAATATTTTGCTTATATGGTAACTTTACTTTCAAGCCTAAAACTCAATCTGACATTGATTGTAATTATGAGGTTTTAAATAGGGTTAACAAAGACTTTTTTTTTTTTTTAAGGAGCAAGATGGGTTTATGGAATCAAACTATTTGAATACTGTTGTTTTGGAGTTTGGGAACAGACTGGAGCCTTTGGGGAATTTTTATGTGCTTCTTTTTAAATCCTGTGCTTTGGAAAGAAATTGTAATGATGGGTTGGGAGACAAAAGTTCATGTACGAAGAGACATGGGGTGGAAGCTTTTACACTCTGGTCACTCAAGGTGTCATTAAGCTAACAGAGGAACTGGAGCAGGGGAGAGGGATGGGGAGACTGTGCAATAGGGTGTTTTCTCCTGGTCAAAATTTCTAATGTGACCAAAGATGGTTCTTCTGGGACACCCTAAGGCTGTCAGAGGGCTGAGACCTGTCTCTGTCAGGGTGGTCCATTCTGACATGATCGTCTCCAGATCTTCTTTACAGGTCCCAAAGCATTCCATATGGTTTTTAGCAGAGTTTGTCTTTTATTTGTTTAAAAAACCTAACTATGTTTGCATGGTGCACCTTCTGCAAAAGTGTCACTGGAAGTGTGCTCTACAGAGTTCAGACTACTGTTGACTGGAATTTAAAGTGTATGTGCTTAGAGTGTCCTAAACTATGTAGGTCCTGCTCACACGTCATTTCATGTGGTCCTAGCTTTGGTAATTTACTCTGGATGAGTAGCGTGGCACAGAGAAGGGTTCATGATTCTAGAAATCTCTTTTCTTGTGGGTGTTTTCTAAATTCTGTGAGACCCACTGCAATTCGTACATTTTTTGCAATTAGTTTTCTGTAAGGACGACAACCCCTAAGCAATATTTTCATTGGAACATTATTCCTCATAGAGCCCTGGGTGACTGCGACTGGGAGGTGGCTGTGTTATTTCAGCAGCTTTTGGCTATCTGTTGCCTCCTTCTGCACCAACCTGACGACGGGCATGCCGCTCGGCAAAGTGTAAATACCCAACTCATCTGATATGCGTCACTTCAGCTTTTTCTCTCTCTTTCTTTTTTTTTTTCCCGGCTGGAATGTGCTTTGCTATGTCTTAAGGAAAGAGAAAAGAGAGACTCTAATCGTGCTCAAGCTGTGCTTTTCCTGACTGTACGTAATCATTAAGAATCTTCCAAGCGTTTCAGGTTCCTGTTTGTGATGCTCAGGGCTTTCGCGTTCTCCCTGGTAACTTCATAAAAGCAAGAAACGAAGCCATTTATGCCGGATCCTGTTGAAATGCGTGGCCCTGTCATTCACACAAAGCAATCAGCTGTTCTAAAGAGAAGTAATGTCCTTGAAGCCATCTGGTACTCAGAACTCAGTGAGATTTCATAGTAAGGGAGAGATGCTGGAAAAAAAAAGTCCCTGGGCTTCCACCGCAGTCAATGGGAAGAGAAAGTCAGATTTCTTCCAAGGACTACTGAGCCAGACTTTGGGGCACAGTGTCTCCGAGACAGCTCTAGAGGGAACTGAGGAGAACAGAGTGATGTGTTTTGCTTTTAAGTGTCAAAAGTAAGTGGTGCAAATTTCCTCCACCTACAACCTGAGCCTGGATGTTTTGGAAAAAAAAAAACCCTCATGGAGCCCAATTTTAGCTTTGCAACTTAAAAGGAATGGAGTTATGCCAGGAATGAGTGTCTTGTTTGCAGCCTTCTGTTTTGCAGCTAACTAAAAACATGCAGGGAACCCCCTTCTCCCCCAAGAAACTTGCAGTAAGGAAAGGTAGTTCTGGGCCTGGCTAAACAAATGAGCACTTGGTGTTTATCCCTTCTTTCAAGGGTTTTTAAATACTGCCTGGAATGGGGACTACGGGGGCTAGTTTTTCCTGCCTGAGTGTCCTAACCTAGCCTTTTCCCAATGCGTGAAAAACCAGGATAGCTCTAATGGGACAAGGGGAGCGTTGCCTTCATACTTTTTTTCTTTTCCTTCTCCTTGCAAGGCTAAATACGCAACTCTCACTTAGGGAGGTTCAGTTCCCTTCCACATCCTTCCTGCATAGCTGGACTACTGGATATACATGCTGACACTTGTTTCTGACATGTTTATACCAGCAGGTTGGGTTTTTTTAATTAAAGAGACAACAGATAAAGGGAATGTGAAATCCGGGGGCAGGCACCGGCTTATCCCGCCCACCGCTGTATCATAACGACCAGGGATCACGGTCACCTTCCAGAGAGGAGCACTGCGGTTCTTGTATCCCAAACTCCGACGTTTCTCTGCATCTGAAGGCAAGAGCTAAAACGTTTATGCTTTCCTCGGGGTGCTGCTAAATTAAAAAATAAATTGCGAATATTTGTCAAGTGCTTTGAGATCTTCAGAGAGAAAATCCAGTAGAAATGCCCAGGCTAGGTCTTATCCATCGTGTTTATTGGTCAAGCTGCATGTGAGGCGTGGGGAATAGCTGCGGAGGTCAAAGTAAGAGCCCCCATTTGCTTGACGAGCTGCACGGCATCAATCCTCTCCCACTAGGCAGCTCTATATGGTATAAAAGCTGTACCTGGCCAGAGGCATTCATGTCGGTAGAAAGTAAAACTTTAAATAAGACTAGTATGAGGGGTGAGTGAATTGTTTATCATCTCTCTCAAGCGTCCTCTTAAATTGCACTCTCTGCTTACACTTCCCCTTCTTTTTATTAAGAGGGCCACTTTTTCAGAGCAGAGTGCTACGTCTCAGTCCAAATAGTGGTATGTTGATAACAGACTTCTGTATACTAGCAGGAAAAGAAAAATGGATTTAAAGCGGTAGATGTTTGGATAAGGCTAATTAATAAATCCTAGAAGGGCAATAACTCACTTGAAGTGAGGCATATCTACAGCTGCCACCTTGACTGTAAGGGAAAATGTACCTATAAAAGCATTAACGTCATCCAAACAGCAGGAGGGGGAGATCATAACCACTGCAGGATGCCAGGTCCCGAGGGAGTGAAATATGGCAGCGCTTTGCCAGATCCTGCAGCTCGGCACGCCGGGGGCTGCGTGTAGGTTTGTAGCTGCCCTTCAGTGCCCTTTTGTAATTTTCTTTTGGCTTAGGCAGGATGCCTTTAAGATAAATATTTGCCGCCTTCAGCTCCGTGCTACCTTTCAGCTGCTGCTGGGGTATGGGATGTGGGCAAGAGCCTGGACAAAAAGCTGTGATCTGGCGAGCTTGGCTCCCTTGGTGGCCTGTTGCTGGGGGTTACCAGAAGCCTCAGGCCAGCCTCAGGGTAAGGCATAAAAATAACGCAAAGACCTTTTCTTCTTCACTCCAGGCACTTCATATTGCACAGTTTCCCCAGATGGCAGGGTTGGGAACGGGGTTCGTTTCATCACTGTTTTCACTCTCGTTTCATTTGCCAAGTTTTCTCTAATTGCTTCCTTGCAAAAGGCCTGCAGCAAAAAATCCAGACGCACTTTCTCCACATCCCCAGGCTGAGAGCTCATACTTTTCATGCAGCTATCTCCTGGTACTGCCTGGTAGCCAGGCAGGAATTTCTGCTATGGAGGAGTCCCTCTTCAAACAGGAGGCTCTTTGAACTTGGCAACGCTAAGCAAGCCCCCCTGTTGCTTCGGCTGACCACCAAAAGACAGCAACTAAAGCACATATTTTGGCTTCGGACTTTTCCCCGCCATTCCCCACCGGCTGAACTGACAGCGCAGTCAATGGAGAAGCTGCTGAAATGTTGGAATCCATCAGTGCTTGTAACATGCTCCCATTGAAGCGCTTCTCCAGGGACCGCTCTTTCCCAGCATGCAAGAGAGTATCGCACTGGGTTATTTGGTGGGGGTGTGTGTGAATATATGCGGGCTGTTAGCTTGTATCATAAAGCTGGTCCAGAATCATATCATAAAGCTGGTCCAGAAATTCACAGGGGAACCTGCCAAGAAGCGTTGTTGGCTGAGTAACATGGTGGAGTTCGCTCGCATGGCTCGGTCATGCCAGCGTGGAAGAGGGTGTGCAGCCAGGAGCGCGGAGGAAGGCGGTGGTGCCCTAGACAACAGCTTTCTCCAAACGGCTCTCACCACAGCACAGAGAATATGGCCATGGCACATGGTATCATGCACCAGAGAAACATCACCAGGGATCGTCACTCCTCCTCCCTGGGCAGGGCAGGAATGTTGGGAGTGGAGCTGGCCGCTTTGAGGGCACATATCCCTCATAGCAGTAGGTAGCAAGAAGCTTCTGGACCTAAGAAGCTAAGCATAGGGGATGGAGAGCAGCTGCTGCCGCTGCACAGAGCCTTCTGCCAGAGAGGGCAAAATCAGCTCTGCTCTTGCTGTCCCTCTCCATCTCGCTCACCTCCCGCAATTTGTCCCCTCTTAATTTAGCCCAGCCTAACTCTTGATCTGAAGAGTCAAGATTGCAAAGCATGGGAAACCGGAGTGGCCTTTGTTTTCAGGACCTGCCCACCGTCCCGTGGTGATTTAGTGGCTGAGGGTGACCGTGTTGAGGCCAGCAGGAGAGTTCCGGCCAGGCTGTACCCACCGGTGTGAGCCATTGCTGCCACAGGCTGCATGTGGGATTTCAGCTCACGCATGGTTTTTCTCAGGGCGGTATGGGGAAGAGGGGCTGCTGCTTTGCTTTGCATATGTGTTTGAAATCTGAAGGTAGTGTATAGGAAAATAATAGGCTTTGTTTGTGGCTGATTGCAGAACACGCTCTCCCCACGCGTTTTACAGAGCCAGAAAAAGACTACTTTGAAGTGAATGTGGTGGGAGCCAGGCAACCTCACACCAGGTTATCGAACCCAAGCAAGGAGTTACAGCGGAGCAGCTCCTTCTCCTTCCTTTTCATTTATTTCTGGCTGTAAACCTTTCCCAGCCGCTCATCCTTGGAGGTCAAGGAAGCGGGAGAAAACTTTTTCATAATATGTAACCACAGAGCATAAAGCAATTTAAACATATAGCTTCAAAAAGAAAGCTTTGTTCCAGGCTGTGATGAGGAAACCCATGGCCTCAGAGGTTGCAGGGCAGGGACAGGGCTGGAGAGGGCCCCTTGGATTTTCCCAGTGCTGCATTGCTGCCCTGATCCTGCAAAACTCCTGCGGGTGTTTAAGCAGGCTGGTAGCCAGCCTTTGTGGCAAGGGTCCGGTTTTGTGGCTTAAGACCAGTTTGGCCAGAGTGCACAGGTCAACGAGTGAAAGCAAGCAGCAGAAGACCTTGCAGGAGTCAGAGCAGAGTGCAGCTGGCTGAAATGGGGACATCTGCTGGGGGGCTAAAGACATCATCACTTTTAAAAGAGAAATCCCCCACACCCGCGTCCCCATGATGGTCCGACTGGGTGCCCTGGGCAGCGGTGGGTGCTGGCATCCCACCCGTCTCCCAGGGATGTTTTTTTACCTGGCTGGGGTGGAAGCCATCGACGGGTTCGATCAGCTGCCAGGGTTCGCCTCCCATCTTGCGCCACTCCTCGGCCGCTGCAAAGAACAATGTAAGCAGAGGGGTTATCACCAGGGAGAACGTAGATGCCCGCCCAGAGATGTACCCCCCTCTCCCTCACAGCGTCGAAGGTGTTTTTAAGCACATGACAGCTCTGCATGAAGATTATGATAATTCATATAAAGTTGTCAGAGCCAATACTGTGTACAATCCCCTCTCCTTGGGCAGTATTTAAGCCTTTATTCTTAATTTTTCTCTGCGATATTTATGCAAGGAAGCGCTTTGAACTTAAATGATCGTAAAACAATTCAGTTTCCCTCCCAACTAAGATGGATGCTGAAAGCAAGCAAGGCTGTAAATTATTTAACACTGATTTAATACTTTTGCATTTCCCATTTTAGTTGCATCTTCAGCAGTAAAAAAAATAAGAGTGATAAAGAAAACAGTGCTTTCTAGAGAAAGAGACGGTAACACAATATTCGCATGGGCTGATGTCTGCAGGACTAGACTGTCATTTTCAGTTACTTCTCTTCTGAGCGGTCTTTCAACTCCAACAAAATAACCTTTTGAATTACATAAGCATGACATTCGATGCAAATGATGCTGTGCTATAAGCCCCAGAGCCATTAGAGAAGTAAAAAGCTTTCTCTCTTCAAAAGGGCTGTGGAGTGATCAAACATGGGACTAGTGGATATGGCATTAACAGACTGTAAATTCAATAATTTCTTTTATAATGACAGATTAAGAATTCTTAATAGCGTTATGCAGGCATCCTGTCAGGAGGAGAATGTTCTCTATTCAAGCACCACAGTTTTGACCTAGGCTCCGCTGTTGCTTGCACCCTATTATGTCAAAAAGTGATGTCTGCGTCCCCATACTAACTTTGAATTCACAGAAGGGCGATATTCCCGTTTTGAATATAGAAACCTACTTGAGATGCTTCAGTCAACACCCAGAGTAACCTGTTTCAAGACACAGTGCTCGGAGCTTTGGTTTGAATTTGAAGTATGTTGGGCACAACACATGTTCACCTTAGATGACACCATGGAGCGCGCATATAGATGCACAGAGTGAGTTTGCCTAACTCCTTATATATGTTATACGTTGAGTACCAGGCTGTGTACTGTGGTTTACTTTCTAGAGGGACTGCCATTCCGCTGCCAGAAATAGCAGAGGAGTAAGTAAAATAAGTAAGGTTTATGTCAAGATAGGTGAATTTAGACCATTATACTTGACCTCCCAAAATCCTAAGGCAGTTGAACAAATACCCACCAACTGATTATGTCCAGAATTTGTCTTTAAAACCTGGCTAGACTAGACCAGAGCTTGCTCCCACCCACACCAAGAAAAAGCCAAAACAGTCAGCCCCTACCCCTTATTTATTGCACTGCTTCTTAAAGGAACCACTAAGTTCTTCAGCCAAAGGCAACATCTGAGCTTGAATGCCCATCTAAATCTAGACTAAATGCTAGCATGCTCAGATTTTACTCCAAGAAAGCTGGGAGCTGCTATGTATGTATATGCCCAGGCCAGCCTGAAATCAATGTACTCATCACAGCGTGCAACCGCTGCTAAATATTTGATGTCTGGAGAGTTTAGGGGAGGATTTTCGCTTGCTTCAGAAAGGACCAGAAAAGTAGGTCAGCAGCCTTAGCTGGCTTTTGAGCACACTCGCGAACTGACAGCTTTCCTGACGGCAAGCTTGAATTGTTGGCTCCAGGGCTGCAGGAAACTTTGCAAAGTGTCTTTCAGAGCTGATGTTTGTATGTGCATGTGTGATTTTGTTTACCTCATTTATTTAATGCGATGTAATCAGGAACAGCAAATTATATTAAGATGTTTCTTTTCGTGAAAGCAAATAAATTACCTAAAGTTAGTCATTTAACTTATTAAAGTAATTTGCCTACCCAGCAGGTAGTTTGTTCCAAATCCTAATGACTTGTTAAATATTAAGTAGCTGAGGCAAAAGCCACAAAGAGACTTGGACATCCTGAAACTCTGTGCTACGATATCGAACTTGACAGTGGAGCCCACATCTCTGAGATGGTTTTGGACAGAAAGACTCCCTCTCCCATCTTCCCTTCTTTACCTCCTCTGTATGGTCTGCATGAGACCCAGAATCAGCTTCCTGAATTGGGTCCCGTAGGATAAAACAAGTTTGTGAATTTTGATATGATTTGGCTGCACAAGGAGATTTTTTTGTTTTTGCAGTAATCTTAGGTGCCTCGGCAGCTTTGTGCTTCCAAGGACAGCCAGGCACTGACGGGGAGAGGTGTTAGAGATGTACACTTTGAAGTATTGCCAGGGTGCTTCTGTCCCTTCATGGCTCCAGTTTTAGCTGTCTGCGTGCTGGGATTTAAAATATAGGCCCCAGGCAAAATTTTTCAAGAAGGACCAGTATGGAACTACCTCTCTATGTGAACATAAAACCAAGGAAATACGTATCAGTTGCTTGGTTTTTTTTTTCCCCCCAATTATTATATACTAATTTTGAAACATAAATAATCACGCAATCAGGGAGGGCCCCCAGGTAGCCAGGGCTGAAGCTCCCGCCCCCTTGAGGGGAGGTTGAGGGGCAGGGATGGTCCACCCTGGGGAAGAGCCTATGGGGAGGCAATGAGGATGGGGTCAGTCTCATGACAGCAGTGCACAGTGGGAGGGGGAGAGACAAAGGGCATAAGCTGAAACATGGGAGGTTCAGGCTGGATACAGGGAAAAAGCTGTTTTCCTACTTTCCCATCACTATCTAACTACTTGAATATGCTGCCCACCTCAATCCCTCACCTCAGCCCGAGCCTTTTTTTAAAAAAGAAAGAGTAAGTGTCTTTCTCCTTGCGATGGAGCTGGGCTGATGCTGGGTCAGGCCTCAAGCTGGACCCACGCACATCTTGCAAGGGAAACGGAGTTGAGGCGGATTTGGGGACAGATGTCTGTCCCTAGCCCTACAGGACCACTGTCCACTCATACTCACGGTAATGATGAAAAGTTTCTGGTTCTTTTAGTTTTTTTTAAGTGGCAGGGACAGAAGGAAGTGATTTAGGTGATGCGCTTGCCTAATGTCACTTAAGATCAAAGAAGGATGAGTTTTGTTAGCTCTTCGAGTGAAAAGTTACAGTATTATGTATGTGCTTAAGGAAGCACAGGAAAGAAGTCAGTTCTTCCTGGGAGAGGCACTTCTACTTTTGAAAACAGTGAGTTAAGACAGGATGGCTGTGTTATTCATGCAGGAAAATTGGTTGAGAAAAGTTCTCCTTCCTGAGGCACTGTTTATCTCAGAGGAGGCAACAGGAAGCCCAGGCAGCGATGACACTACAGCTCATGAAGACCACCTTCATCATTGCAGATATGCCATCTCCAGCCTAGATGACCCGCTATAAAGCAATGGTCGAAATAAACCCAAATCTTACGGACCGAGGTAGGTTTGAGATGTCTTTTGTAATTCATCAACCTGAGAAGCTGCAGTGGACAAGCAGGAGGCATTTTTAGCAGAGGCTCATCTGCTGTCCCTCTTGCCTCGCCACCAGCGCCCCCAGCCACCCAAGTGCAAATGGCCAACGTGTTGTGCATCGGGGTTGTGGGTACCAGCAGCTTGGATCAGCAGGGCTCCCAGGCTGGTGGCGGGGTCTTGTCTAGCCAGAATTTCATGGTTATCCCAACCAGAGAAGCCGGGAGATGACGTTAGCGGTCCTTCCTTGGCCACAGCCCTGCCAGCAATGTCACCCAGGCTGGCTGCCTATGCTGCCCTTCTCCCAGTAAAGAGCTAAAATATGAGGAGCATATTAGCAGCCCAGCACTTGACGAAATGCTTTGTGAGAAAGACAGGAAAAAAGCAACTTACTTTGTCTCAGTGGGAAGTCCATGTAGAAAATATCAAAGTTGGCAAATTTCTCAGATCTTGCTATTTCTTTCAGGACATTGGAAAGTTGTAAAGCTCTCTGCAAAAATCAAGCAATTGAATGACGATTCATCACTACTCATGCTGCTTTGCATGGATTCAGCTTCTGTCACTGTTGCGTGGTCAGGCATTTGAAAGCCAATGTTGCCCTTCTAGCCAGGGGAAGGAGGTGAAATGGGGTTCTTCCTCATACATAGCATGAATGCCACCAGACTTTGGGGCCTCCAGCTCACTTTGCAGGTTCTACTGAGGCCTCAGCTGATGTAGTAAGTCTAATACTGCATATGGTTATTTTACTGGAGACATCTTTTAGTAGTGTCTCTACGCAAGTATTCTGAATTTCTCGGTTTCAGAGGCCTCTTGGTGAGTGGTAGCCCAGTCCATTCCATTCCTCTTAAAGAAAACTGATTTTTTTTGTATAGGAAAAACGTTCTCCTTTCCCATTATCCTTTGGGCTACTGTGTTGTGGGTGCTAATGCTTATCTAGCCAGACCAAATTCTGCTTGCTCTTTCAGCAGAGTAAATTACTTCCATTGAGCATCTACCTAACTGATATATCCAGTGTGATTTCTACAGCCGTAACACAGATCAGGATCTCCTAAATATTTAAATTGTGCAGTTTGGATAATAACATAGACAATTAGTTTCAGACAGGGGCTCAGAAAGAAGATTAATTCATACCCTGCAGACATATGAATTGTTCATGGACAGAAGTTACGTGTACTGGATGCTCTGTATTGTTGGTACGAATGTATAAGCTGCAATCCTGCAAAGATTTAGCAACGTGCTTAATTGCTTTCTGTGAAGTCAAGAGGGACAGGGCATAAAATGAAACACATATGTAAGCCTCGGTGAAATTAAGGCCATATTTTTTGTTCAGTGAATGCAAAGATTAATACAACTATATAGAGAGATGACACCTTTGATGGTATTCGGTTACTGGCTCTTTTACATGGCTGCGGGGGGGTGCTGGGATTAAAAATCAGTTTGTACCATAAGGGAGTAAGTGGCTGATATTATGTGCCATTCACTTCTGCAGCCAGATTTTTAGGGTGAGTTTTAAGACATCTCTGTCTGTTCCCATTCCTGCGCTGAGCCCGGATGCTCCCTGGTCACACCATCTGGCGATTAAGTCCACGGAAATGTGTCTGAGGAAGATTAGCACAAATCCCAAATGAAGACAGGGTAAGGCTCTTGCTCTCGGGCCCTGCTCCCGCTGCCAGTGGAATCGATGCAGTTGGCTTTTCATACTCACAGCTACTTGATTCACAAGCCCTTTCTTTTTCATTAGGTACATTTTCGCCTTAAAGAACATGAACCTGAACAGTTTTGTCTCAGGGAGCTCGCACGCCTTGCGAATAGGTTTGGGCAGCTGAGAGGCTGGAAAGGGACTACATTTACAAATTCCTTAACTTAACCATGCTCTCTCCCAGAGCCCGAGAGGCATTCGAAAGGATGGGTACAGGTGTTTTCGCATCTTCTCCCCGCCTTTGAAGAAAAAAGTGTGCTGACGTCTTGCCTTTGAGATATTAGGCTTATATCCTCAGACACAGGGACAGGGCAAACTGGAAGAGGGTCTGTGCAAGAGGGCGATCCCGAGCAGCCTTGCGGAGACTTACCTCCGAGGTCAAATTCCTGAGGGTCTCGTTGGGAGTCAGCCAGCCGCTGCAGGGGCTCACCTGGGCAGGCACGGGGAGCGGGGCTTTAGCAGCGGACCGAGAGGAAAGTTGGGGGGGGCTCGTAAGCTACAGCCAGAGACCTTACCTGGAGGCAGTCAAGGAAAGAATAAAGCTGACTGTACGTGATGTCCCTGTTCAGCTGCCCTGCAAAGCACAGAGAGGGAAACTTCATGTGTCTGGCAGCCAAAGGTAACTTCATTTCATNTACAGCATGCAGAGCTGCTTTCGCTCCTCCCGCATCCCTCTCCGGCCCTTCGCGGGTGATTCCTCCTGCACGCAGGGTTAGTCATCACAGCCCGCGCCAATCTCCGAGGTGCGGGACTGATATTTTATCCATTAACGTGTCTCTCACCCGCCAAACAAATGCAGAGGTCCCAAAGCTGAAGGGAAGATTGAACGTGCCTGTATATACTCTGAGCTTCCCATCTACCACCGACGGGTTAGCCTTAAAAGGGAGGACCAATTTTGCTGTCACGGAGGGAAGTGGATATGCTTGTGTGGGTGAGCAGATTTGAGCACCGAGTCAAACACGCAGCTGACAGGTAAAATTCACTGGGCTACGCAATAGCCCAGCTTGCTGAGAAAATTACCCATTTTCTCGACCTTTTTGTTTCTTTGGTAGCTATAACCAAGATGGAAATTAAATGGCCATTCTGTTCTCTGAGTCTGTAGCGCACTGATCATTCCGTCAGGCTTCGTTATTTTTTCAGCACTACAATAAGCAATTTTTGTTGTTGCTGTCTCAGAAACTGCGAAGGATGGTCTCTCACAAGCGAAACAGGCTCCTGGGGTTTCTTTACAGCAGCTCCGTGATATAGATGCAATTCCTGCCTATCTCAAGGCTGCCCATCACCCAGCAGCAATATCAGCTGCCCGAGGAGCTCAAAGATCTAATGTCACTCCTGGATATTGGGGATGTCCCAGACCCGTGTAGCCTGAGAAGACTGGGTCCTGGGATGGGCTTTCAGGGGGACCGCGGATTCGGCAGAAAGCCAGACTGACGTCTGGTCACACCTGACTGGCAGCCAAGTGGGGAAACCTGCTTGCAACCCATCGGAGGATCTGCCAGAAGTGGTCTCTTGCTGCAAAATGCATTGCTTAGAATTAATTGGGTCCTTCCAAGGCAAATGAGCCCCTCTGAAAAATTTCCAACTGGTCCTATAGCTAATCACTCCTGATTTGGCTTGCGCCAACAAATGCTACTTGTTGTCTCGGATAATTAGATATCCGGAAGAGGAACTGTCCCTGTGATAACCATGCACTCAAGGAAAGAAATGTGTTTATATGTGGCTAAAAAATAATTATCATCACAGGCTGCCCCTGCCCTGAAAGGGACAAGATTTTTCTTTTACATTTCTTTTTTCTGTTTTCGTTGGTAGTAGTATAGTGCTTTTTAGAGAAAAATATAACAAGGTATCAAGAATATAAATGGAGACCTCAGACCTCCTGGGAAGAAGCAAGTATTTCTAAGGGGTGAAATAACCTGTAGTAGATAACACGGAAGCTGCTGGGCCACTGGCAATGATTGGGGAACCCTGGGGAAACCACAGCACAGAGTCTGCTGAAAGCTCTAGTACCCAGTGGTTGCCAAAATCATCTGAAGAGGTAATCCACCGTTTTAATGATGTGATTTAGCTCCTCTCTCTTTGCTGATGGGAACTAAGATGACAACACCTTTGGACTTGATTAGATGCAAAAGAGATTCCTTTACCCAAATACAAATAAGAACATGCTTTTGGTCTAAAATTTGGCAGCAGAATGTCCACAACAGTTCCTTGTACACACTCTTGACTGGAGAACAAGGGACTGACTTTAGCTGTTTGCACAAAAACTCTCTTTGCTACCTGCATAAAGTATTTCACAGTCTTTATCCACTGTGGGGTGGTATGAACTTACAGAGAAGGGGTTCTGCAATCAGCTTCCAAGCTTCCCCATGCCACAACCTCCCACATCCCCAAGGAAGTGTTTCCACACTGACTCCAGAGACACAGCTGTTGGACTAGCCGAGGATGGATGTCACACGTCATTACATATGAATGCAGCCCCCTATGACGACATTCCTCCTTGCTGCTTGGCACAGGACGAAGCCAAGGAGCAAGTGGTCTGTTGATGGTCAGAGGTACGGTTTCATGCATGCTCTGAGATGACAGGTTCCCAAAGGCAGCCTCCAAATCTCTGAAAACGCTGCCCCAAAGCACCTTATGGCAACTGCACTCTGAGGGAATGCCCTCAAACATGCCTGCACATGGTGTGAGGTTTCAGTCATCACACGCGTAGGTAGGGTAGGAGGTGGCAGGCATCCAGAGCTTATGGAAAATTTATTTCTCTAATATCTAACCAGTCTTTCACAACACCCTAACTTAATTTTCTGTCCTGGCCCACATCCAAGTTTTACCAAGACATCCATCCACCAGTGTATGTCCAGCTCCGCCTGTAACAAAAGCCAGGATGAAGCGCAGGCAGGCTGGCCACAATCTGGGCCCAAGGCTGAGGCAGAACAGCTTTTTTTCCACATCCACAGCATGTATTGAGTCTAGTTTGGAGCTGAGAGGGTCCGGCTTGGAAGAGTCCAGGCAGGTTAGGGGTCTGCCCTCTTGCTGCCCTGTCCTGCACTGGGGATGATAAGCTGGCTGTCCTACTTCTACTGCACCATCAATATCTATCATCTCCTATTTCTCAGATCTCCTCCACTCTGTCAGGTTTGCTTGAAATTGTCAATAGATTCATAAATTATTCAGGGAGAGAAAGCAACACGAGCAGGCAGACAACCAGGAGGACCCCACAACATCTCATATTTACCTAGAGGATGGTATCTGTCATGGAGGTTATCCCAGAGAAAGCGGCCATCCACCAAGCCTGTTAAAATCACGTGGCTGCCATTTGGAAGATGGGAGTCCAGGTATTGCAGAGCTTGCACCACGTTGGAGAGCATTTCTTTGGGTGTAGTCATGTGAGCCAGTGTGTCACGGTTCCTGCAGAAGAAGAAGATGCCAACAGGACATTGTATCAGGTAATACTGTGCCCCACAAAAGGCACCTGAAATAGCAGAATTGTCTTCTTTGCCGTTCTTCCACATTAACTTAGCTAAATAAAACCTTATAAAAATGATGCTGTATTTTAGTCTCTCATTGTTATTGCCAAAAACAGAAGTGATACAGAAACCTCCCTCAGTGTAACTCTTCTCCCTGCTAAAAACAGACAGATGCACCCCTTTTTTATAGTGTGGCCTCCTGTTGTGGGTTAACCCTGGTGGGCAGCTAAGCACCATACAGCCTCGTACTCGCTTGCCACCCCACCCCCAGTGAGACAGGGGAAGAGTAAAAAGAAGAGTAAAAGCAACAAAAATTGGGGGTCAAGATTAAAAAAAAAAGTTATTTTTCAATAAGCGAAGGAGAAGTAAAAGAAGAGACAAAGCAAGCAAAAGAGGTGATGCAAAGGCAGTCACTCATCACCTCCCACGGGCAGACCCATATCCAGCCAGTTGCTGAGCAAAAGATGGCTAACCCCGCTAAAATCCCTTCCTCTTCCTTTTTATTGTTGAGCATGATGTTATATGGCATGGAATATCTCTTCGGTCGGTTTGGGTCATCTGACCGATTGTGTCCCCTCACAACCTCTTGTGCACCTCCAATCTGTTCACTGGGGGGCAGAGTGACAAACAGAGAAGGCCCCAGTGCTGTGCAAATGCTGCTCAGCCACAGCTGAAAAAGTGTGTTATCAGCATTGTTTTGGTCAAAAATCTAAAACACATCACCACAAGAGCTGCTACGAAGAAAACTAACTCTATGCTAGCCAAACAAAGCACACCTCCGTAAAGAAAAAAGCCTTAGGTCTCCTGCTGCTTTTATTCCATAGGCTGCAAATGAATTAGTCTTTATTTACAGTGCAGGGAGGTGAATCAGAGTCATGAAGCAGACTAGGACCACATTGGTTTCCCATGGTGTTAATAATCTGTGTAAAACTACTCCAGTCACCCTGGCGTCTCACACTTTGTAGCTGTTGCAGAGCATCTTAAGCTGCTTGATATAAACCTTAAGCTGCTTGATATAAACCCATGCTCAAAGCCCCATCCAGCCTGGCCTTAAACACTTCCAGGGATGGAGCTTCCACAACTTCACCTGTTCCAGTGCCTCACCACCCTCAAAGTGAAAAATTTCTTCCTAATATCTAATCTAAATCTTCCTTCCTCCAGTTCGAGGCCATTACCCCTCGTCCTGTCACTATATGCCCTTGTAAAAAGTCCCTCCTCAGCTCTACTGTAGGCCCCCTTTAGGTACTGGAAGTCTGGTATAAGGTCTCCCCTGAGCCTTCTCTTCCCCAGGCTAAACAACCCCAACTCTCTCAGCCTGTCCTCATAGGAGAGGACATGCTGCTTTTGGTGACTGCAAAGACACTGCCCTTGGTCTACCTATCAAACACCAGTCTGCGACTGACATTCGGCTGATCTAGTATCTACCTCAAGTTTCAGCAGGAAAAGCATCTATCGCCCTAAGGGGCTGTAGGGTGCTGATGCACCTCGTTAAGGGCCTCCATGGTTTGGCTCTGAACAGGGGGAAACAGTGCTGCTCCACACACATGGCTTCAGGGTGCAGGAGGCCCTACAGACAGGTGAAAGGAGGGCTTCTTTCCCCATGGATTGCTGCAAGTAGCTTACATTCAACACCGTCTTTGACTATGCCATGTAGAAATAGCTAAGGTAGCTTTGTCTCTCACATGTCGTACACCTCTTACTACAGCTCTGCAGGAGGACAGGAGAGTAGCAAGGGATCTGGACAAATAAGGGGGACTGGAGGGAGGAGGAGGAGGAGGGAGAGAGGATGTATTTAAGATAAAATAGTCCTCAGAAATGTTCATTAGGATACAGGAGCTGTGTCAGTGTCCCACATGGACCGAACACCGACTTTTTGTGGCTCACTGGCAGACCTGAACCTCTTCAAGCCAGAGTACCAGGATCAGGTTTATCCTTCCTCTCTTGCATTTCGCTGTAAATTCTGCAGGGCAGGGAAAATTAAAATCCTGAAGTTGAAATAAATTTCAACATATATAAGAAAAACAAACAAGCAAAACCACCCCGGGCTGCCTGGCAAACACTGCTCTAGTTATGTTATTAAAACAACCACTTTATTACAGAAAAAGCACTCACCCACTCTCCTCTCGAGAGCTATTGCCCCGCTCTCATGGTGCACGTGTCTGTAACAGAGGCTATGAGCAAGTGGGTGAACACTGCCCCAAAGAGACTGTCCCATCCCAGCAAGAGAAGATGCACCGATCTCTGGCACAGGGGAGACCCCAACTCCACGGGGCCCTGCTCTGGCAACACCTAGGAGACAGGGCAGAGCCCGATCTGGGGAAAAGCCTCCTGTTGTCCGGAGACGTCCCATTGCCCTCCCTCAGAGTGAAGAGTCAGTGGGATGGAAAGAAGCATGTCATTGCGAGGTTCTACAAATACCAGGCACCTCCAGGGTGGCCTGGGACCCCTTGGAGCATGCGGAGCAGAGTGTGTAAATCCATACGTGGCCTTTTTTGAATTGAGAAAGGCAATAAAGGCAGGCGTTTGCAACATAAGCTCTTGAAAGAACCCCCAGAAATAGCAGTAAGTGCACCATAGCCGGAATTTGGAGCACATTAACATGTGCGGCAAGGCACAGCATGGACCAGGCACCTTGGGAAGCAGGCTCTCGTGACAGCTTTTGTCCTGCCTTGGTGGTGCAGCTCAGCTGGATGAAGGCTTTTACCCGCTGTGGAGCTGATCTCATTGCTCAAGAAGACAGACAGGGGATGTCCTTCCAAGTAGTGCATAAGGTTGCACTAACGTCCATCCTTATTGTTTTAGCGGTTCCCATATTTTACCCTCGTGGGCCTGTAGGGAAGCGAAAAGCTTAGCAGCCAGGTGGCTCCACTTGGGTCCTTTCCTTGGGAAAGTCCTTTAATCTCTTTCATGGCTTCCCAGGGGTAAGAGAAGGGCACACTTGATGCTTTCCACGCAGAGTGAGCTGCTGGGGAATCAGATCGGGTTTCTTGTCAGTGAACACTGTAGAAGCAGGAGCTTTTAAAAGCGTTGTTCTTCTGTCTCGAGGCATTAGAAATGTTTGTGCTCGGGGGGTAAAGGGGGGGGGAGTCGGTGCTGAGTCCCGTGTGAGAGAACCGTGTTCGCTAGCAAGGATTTGGAATTCTTCAGTGGGCTGTGTTTTGCACACGAAATAATAATTAGACAAGTTTCCGGGGCCCAGAAATTTATCTTAATGCAGTATGCGCTGCTGAAGCGTTTGAGACTTTCTGGTTAGGGAGAACTGAGAAACAGCATTAAGATTCAGGCTTATCCTTGTGACAGCCACCCAAGCAAGGTACTTTTGAGATAAGACTGTGGTTTTGCCCTTAAATTACTTCATTTCACCTACAGGTGTTGCAGCACTTGATTTCAAAATACTGTGCTGATGTAAGGCTTCTGCCACAAGTAAACACGTCAGTGTGAGCCAAAATTAATATGACATTCATAACTCCACTTTCACTTGTCATCCTCTGCTGAAGTCATGCAGATATTTCAGAGCATTTCTTCACGTTTCCTTTCCGTGCCAGGATATGAAATTAAAACCAACCGAGAGGCAAGCCATCCTGCAGGCATATTCCTTTTGGGCTCTGCCATAAGGACTTCAAGGAGCCTGGGTGAGCACCAGGGTCTGTTGTGGTACCCTCACACTGTCCCCCTGGGAGGCAGAAGCCAGCAGAAGCCTCTGCCCACCTGGCATGTCTGGAAGCTGATGTTGGCCATGGACCATAGCAAGCAGACCGTAATATTAGGATTCTTGCTCTTGTATCTGGGTATTTTAGGGAGCGCTCCCTGCCCCCTTGCAATACACAGTAATATCCCTGGATGTGCGCGCAGCTCCTGTATGTCCTAACACCATGGGTACCCTGACTGTGCACACATGTAACACAGAGGGACCAGACAGCATCGTGCAATCTGTCCGAAGCTTCTCCAGATCTCCTCTGCCAAAGAGACCTCCTCCAGTCCCTTATAACAGGGTTTGGCATAGTCTAAACACAGCTCTCCACCCTCCTTCTGCACGGGCTTCGTGGGTCTGGCCTGCCATGTCCTGCAGCGATCCACCCCTCCCTGTGACCCCAACCCAAATAAATATCCCCCCAGCCCATGTTTCAGACATGCATCTGCTTTGCAGCCACACACTGCTACATGCCCAGGGTTTGGGCCACTGGCCGACGAGGCCAGCGGGTGAGCGAGCCCACCACATGCACGCACTCACACACGCCACATGCACCTACACGCAGAGCTGAATCCATTGCTCGCTGCAGAGGGGTGGCACTCCCGGGACACGAGGGCCAGCGGTGTTGCACACTCACATACTATTTTTAAGGGTGGAGAGGTGCAGCTGTGCTCTGGGGACGGTGGCCTTACAATAAAGGAGGGTTACGCTCTCACTGTCGCCGGTGCTGCTTTGTACAAGTTCCCCTCCCGGCGGCTGGCTGCTCACCCCGCTTTGCCGCTGTCACCTTTCTGTTTGGTGCAGATGCCATAACTGCAAAGCTGGGAAAGGGAGGCTGGAGAAATGGTGCCTTACCCCAAACGCAATTAATACGTGCAATAATTGTACAGCATTTGAAACTGCTGGTGCTCATTATTTTCTTGTCTGTTTTTTTTTTTTTTCGTTGTTCCAGGTCTGTGTGTCCCACATTTACACCTCAGTGGGCTGAGAGATACCATTGCCATCTGTCTTTATTTTTCTAACCCCCCCCCGTTTGGACACCACAGTGTGGAGACTACTGGGAATGTGTAACACAGGCTGCCAATTTCATTATCTTTCTCCTCTACAAACATCCATATTACTCATTGCCCTGCTCTTCGCATGGGGTGAAATACTGGCATTTTAACAATGCTTTGGCTAAGAGCTGTGTCTCCGGTGTGCTCAGCACACTGCTCTCTTTGGAAGGTAAAATGCAGGATAAGGCCAGAAAGGCTTTATTACTGCAGTTTAAAGCTATCCTTGAAGAGGTTTTTGTTTGTCAAGCCCTAGGTTTGAAGTCAAGCCCATCGGATGCTCTGCATCCTCCATAACCTCTGCAGGTACATCAGGGCCAGGGCAGCTACACACAGTGACCGGACACTGAAAAAATCTCTCTTTGCTGTACATCCCACTCAATGGAAACAGCGTGGTGCTACAAAAGCTGCAGCATCTTTCCTTGCAGGAGTCACGGGGATCACTACAGCCTGATAGCCTCTTTTGATGCTGTAAATGTTTTGGAAGAAAACAGACAGCAGAGAGAATTTGAGCAGACGAAAGTGTCTCTGCCAGGTAATGGACACTGGGATAAAAGGAGTTTCAAGTAATAAATACTGTTTTGGAACATACAAATGGACAAGGCAAGGCCAAAATGGTTTAAATTCGTGGAAAACTTCTTTTTACTTCAGGCAAAGAATAGAAAGCAGTGTTAGAGACAGGGGGAGTGAAAGGAATAACCTACAGAATGAGAAATAAAACAAAGGAAAAAGAGGTGCTTTTAGCAAAGCCAGTGAAACAGCAGAATTGAAATATGTACACAACAGAGCCTGGGCCAAGCCTGGGAGAAGACACCTCGAAAATTTCTGCACCAGGAGCCACAGACTTCAGTGAAGGCGCTATGTTGGGGGGGGGTGTCTCACCATCCTGGGGGTGGTTGTAATGATATCTCCATACGCTTCTCAATAAACAGATGCCCAGGACAGTCTTGTCAGCAAGTAGCAGGACTTGCTGTCACTGCTTTTCCCACTCAGCCGAAGGGTGGTGTCATTACTTTTGAGGATTTGTGCATCCTTCCCATAACAAGAGGGTGGTGCGGAGGGCAGATTTGGCAGTTCTGGGCAGGGGCGCAAGAGAAAGCATGAGCACCAGAGGGAGATGCCAGGGGAGGTTATTTGTGAGTGCTGCCTGCACGTGGCCAAGGAAATGGACGTAAAAGGTGGCCCCTGTGGTCCCACTTCTGCCCTGGCTGAGGGCTGTGGCAGGAAAAGCCCTGCCTGTCCTTTGGCCGTCCCCGTCTGGAGCATAACACCCAACGCGCAAAGCTTCAACCCAGGCAGTTGCTGTCAAGCCAAGTTTTAGGATACCAAACCCAAGATACTTTAATGGCAAAGTCTGACAGCCTGCAAAATAGCTCCCACTTCATTATAGAGCCTGCAGAATTTTCAAAAGCTTCAGAAGGGGACTTAGCTGAGTGTGTGTCATTTATTAAGACGACTGTTTTGAAAGCCTCAGCATAATTCAGATTTCTTTCTTCCTTCCACTTAAAAGAAAATCTGGAGATTCATCATGATTAAAATAATGTCACACTAACAACAGCACTTGCCTCACCTGCAAAACCAAACCCGCGGTACGGATGTGCTGTGTATTGGCCCCGGTTGCAAGGTGTTTTCTGCCTTCCCACTACTGGGAGGAAGGGAAGCATCCAACTAGTGACCTCTTGGCGTCCCTGCGAGCATTGCTAATGGATAATGCCAGAACTATTAGTTTTGAAAGCTTCAGTTCATTCTCCTGCTGAGCTTATGACGCGAGTAAAGCCAGAAAGACAAAACACCTCGTCAGGAGAGCACAGCAAAGACTGCAGGCAGTGTGCAGCAGTGGCAGGGTGAAAATAGACCTCGACAGGGGACTTGGTTGTCATTCTTCAGAAAAGATAAACCAGTCACGCTCTCCCTCCTGACAGGAGGTGACACACTGGGTAAGACAGATATACATGCTTTTAAAGTCTTTTTTTCCCCCCTCCTGTTGTCGTTATACTTCATTTCGTCGGCTAAGTTAGAAATCTACTTCAGACATGCCATTGGTCACTTTATCACAGGCTTGTAAAAGAAAGAAAGCCCCAAAAAAGGACTGGTAGGTGGCTATGAGAAATACAGGTAAGGCTGTATTTGAAAATACCAGTATTTCCAGCAGAAAAATAATAATTAAACACAGACCAATAGCAAAGAAAAATGCCATCGCAGGGAAGTGCAATGCAATGAGACATAAATGTCCAAGCAGAAAGCAGTACTCTAAGGAAGTCAAATTTATGATGCTATAAATGTTAGTTCAGTTTACACCTTACCCATTGCAGACGTCATTCCCAATTGTAGCGTAGATAACTATGGCTGGATTGTCCAACAGCTGGTTTCTGGCCAAGCTAAAAGATAAATACGCAGCTATATTAATGGGGAAATAGGTTCTCAGTGTCTGAATCATACACCACGCTTATATGACACCACATTTGGAATTACCTCATTTACATTTGGCCAATGCTCAGATCACTTCGCTTCTACATTTGGGAGAGGTTTTTGTTGTTGGGTTTTTTTCCCTATAGTTTTATATTTCAGTAAAGTTTCTTAAATATAATTTTTTTCACTTCTCCGTTTTGCCCCTCGTGGACTTGTCACTTTCTCTGTTTTTCCTGCTGTCTTTCTGTCTTCTTTGTATTATTCAGAATCCAAATTAAGTAGTTTCACTTCAGGGCAAAGACATAAATCAAGATGGGAAGTTTTTAATCAGAGATGGGAGAAGAAGACTATGTTTGGCTGACAACTAAGTTTGTAGGATTGGGCTCCAGATCAAATCAGGATGTGATCTGAAGTTCGGTGCTACAGGGCAAGGATTCATTACTACTTTTTCTGGAGGAGAGAACAATAAATCCCTTAAGATGTGAACTAGATCAGCATCGGGCAAACTAAATCAAACCTGACTGCCCCACAGCCCACTCAGATTCATCTGAAAAGGAGAGATGCTGCCTCTCACTATCCAGTAGCTGCTCAGTCATATCCATGCGGATATAACACAGTGGACCTGCCCGTGTCTGTCTACACTGCTACAAATCAGGAGTAACACAGTTAGGGGGACACAAAGCACAGATTTAGAGAAAAGCTTTGTCTCTTCCCTAAAATAACTGGAAATGCTCCGTTGGCTTAACTGGGCCAAGATCATGGCTCTGGAGATGGTGACAGCCACACTTTAAAACATTTTTTCTTCTGTTGCTGAATGTTTATACCAGAGGAGAAACAGACAGCACTTCTGAGCACAGTAGCCAAGGGAGCTGTGCTTTGTAGGAAACTTGTGGATACTACATTCCTTACAGTGCTTTGCTTGTTTCTTTTGAAGAAGTAGGACTCCAGCAACACTTCTGTACTCCCAGTCAGCATTCAAATCCCATTAAACACTCACCTTTTTATTAAATAGAGGAGGTTTCCTGAAGAACCACCTGATCACATGTAGTGGGAAAAAGAGAAATAATACAACATCGTTAGACTGACAAACAAAATGAAGTGCAAACCCCAACTTCATTGCGTATTTCCATTTCATATAATGTGGAAGCATTAAAAATAAAAATGGAACAAGTCATCTCTGTAATCTTTTTGGGTGCCGGCATTAGGAAGTAAAGCTATATCCAGGGACTCGCTGCCTCTTGCCTGAGTCCCACACTTCAGACTAGAAAACCAAATACTTTTAACTGCTGGGTTGTTTGGATCTGGCTTTTAATCCAGATCTGGCAGCTTCTTCCCATCTGCTGAACATAGTAGTCTCTTGTAAACCAGCCAACCTGACTTGTCAACAGTCGATCTACTTTTAACTTTCCCTATAAATTGCAAAGGGAACTGTTCTCACTCCTCTGAGAGAGTAAGCATCTCACAGCTATACCACACTGGGACTGATTCAGGTCCTAAACATAGGCACCAAGTGCCATTTTTGACATCCCAGAGTATCCAAGACACCTGCAGCAGGGCTGGCAGATACAACACACGATGCGTGAGAGATTGTGCACTTCTGGAGAGGCAGCTGGAGGCGGGAAAGATACTGTAAAGCATCTTAAATACCACTAGACACCAGCGTTTGGGTGTCTGCATTGCTCTTCCCGAGACTGGCAGACTTATGAAAAACAGTATTAGGCCAGCTGCACCCCTCCTGGGAAGCTCTGCATTGCAATGGCAATTCACCCAAACGGTTGGATGCAAATCTTTCCTCCTCCAGGGAAAGAGTTAGCTAAACCTAAGCATCTACGAACATCTATAATCTTTCATTTATGTCTTGAATGAGAACAGCATTCCCAATTAGGAAAACTTTTATGCCTAAAACTTACTAGCGGGCTATGCATATACATCCCAACTATCACACAAATCAAACTCCGTCACCTGCAGTGCAAGAGTGATACCAAACGAGGAGCCAAAAAGGGCTTTATGCTTTGTTCAAGATCAGACTAGGACTGTGATTACAGGAAGCTCACCTCACAGCAACGTGCAGAAACATAAACTTCAGAGAAGCAGGCCCTACAGGTTGCACTTGCTTTTATTTTGCAGTATTTTCACTCTCTCTCCTCTTTTCTTGCTCCTTCTCCTCTTGCATTACACTCCCTCTATTCTTCACTCAGCTCTTCCCTGGTGTCTCTCTCTTCTCCTCTTTTCTGCATTGTTCCTCTGAAGCTTGCTTTGAGGAGCAAATCCTGTCCTCCCCGCAGCTCGTGAGGGGAAACTTGTGGACAGAACATCATTAAATCCTTGCTGGACTGATATAGGGGAAAGATCTAAGAGACAAACCCCTAAGGTAGCAACAATACACTTTGCATTTTAATAATGGTGCTTTTGTTATTACCACTCACAGTGATGCCGACTGCATATATCAAGGAATCCTTTATGTTTTAAATAATCCAGTTCTTCCAAGCTAAAAATGAATATATCTCTATACTGCTTCTCTCCTGAGGGTTGCTAGTCCATTCAAAATCCAGCCCTATGTCAAGAAGCTCTTTTCAGCAGAATACGAGCCCCACAAAATCCTTAGAAAATATGGCTTGGAACAAAACTACTGCCATTTGATTTTTTTTTTCTGTTTAATAGCCCTTCTTTCAGCTAGAGTTCAACACCCCTCTGTTAAGCCATTCTGCCGCATGGCTCCCTGGACTGGGGCTGCAGTTCCAGCACAAATAAACTATTGGGATCACTAGACATTAAAAATGTATTTACAAAAAAGTAAGAAGCTGTTCTTGCCTATGTATTACCTCCACAAGCGTAGGTAGGTATAAGCGGCTCTGTGGAAAGCATTAGCATGTTTACAAATCAAGTAAAAACATCAGGAAAATTAAGGGTTTTTTTTAGAGGACTGTTTTCATGGATGAATTGAGTTTTGAAGGAAGTTTTTGTGATACAGGATGCAATCTGTGATTAGAACAGGCAAAAGAGAAAAAGAGATGAGGCAGAGCAGTTACCCTTACACTGTTGGATGTCCTGACAGATATTCCTGGATTTCTCCTGCCCCCCTCTCTGTTGCTTTACAAACGTTCTCAGACCAGTGAGGTTTTGGTTGAGGAGTCAGTGTTGGGTTTGCTTCTGCTTGTGAGCAACCCTAAATTTCATAAACCTTGGAATACCTGAGCTGCACTTCTTGTTTTTCTTGCTCTTAGACCTTGTGTGGCTGACACAGAGCAGCACTAACGTGCACTGAAAGAGCCTGGGTCCAGATAGCACCAAAAGTGCTGTGGGGACAAGAATGGCTTATTGACTTCTAATCTTTTGCTCCCTTATGCTGTAAAAGCAATTGGAAATGTAACGGTGCAAAGAAAAAAGTCTCTGTTTTCCCCCAAATGAACTCCAGGTGGACTAGAATTTCCAAGACAGACAAAAAAAAAATTATTATTTCTTAACTGGTCTTGAAGCCAATGTGAGATATCTGGTGCTTGATGGCTCAGTGAGCCACAGCATGTGTTAACAAGGCATAATATTTCTGGTCAAAGGCAAGAATCCCAAAGAGACAGGTCAGTCTACAAACGGCAAAGGAATACACAAGACCCGTGTTTTGAAATAGCATACATCATCCAAGTATCTCATGCAAAACATAGACGACAATTGCAAAACTGTTTTAGAATTATCTAGAAATTCTGAGGGTATTCACTTTCCTTATGTTTATCTAATGATTTTTTTGAATATTTTAGCAACTTATTTTACTATCAGGATGCTTCTATCAAAACAAGGGATTTTTAACAAGTGCTGGAGAATGTTTAGAAGACCTAACTCCACACCTGAGCATTCATGCCCATCCACCATAGCTGAGGATCCTACTCAGCCAGTCAAAAACCAGAAATAACACATGGTCTACAAACTTGTGTGAAGCTGCTATAGGGTAAGACACTGTTCTGGTTTGCATGACACAGGTTTAGTTTGTCCTTCAGTAATTTTACTTTGCAGCAAAGTCTCTTCTAATGCTTGAGAAAACTGAACTTTTAGAAGACTCTAATGTCTGAATTTCTGAAAATATTTACTTTATAGCCTGCCATGGTGTGCGGGTTTCAATTCTCAGCGTTTTTGAGCTCACCAGGTGGAGGGACGAGGAGGAGCGAGACCTGGGCACTTGACCCAAGTTGGCCAACAGGATTATTTCATACCATGAATGTCACAGTCAATACAAATTAGAAAGTTTGCTGCGAAGGGCTCGCTGTCCCTTGATGGTGGCAATACATAGAACTTCTTGTCCCGGTGCCAGACACCTGAGTCCTTCCTTTCCTCCTGAAGCTGTAGCGCTCACAGTGTCCAATATTTGCTGTCCACTGCTGGGAGTGCACAGCTTCCTACTCGTATAATTGGCTGAGTATAATCCTTGTATATTTTATATTGGTATAGGGATCAATACTGGCTCTTTAGTATTATTAATGTTAATTATTTAGTATTATTCTATTAAATCTGTTTATATTTCAACCTCCAGGTTTCCTTGCTTTTTCATGATTCCCCTTCTTGGGTGGGGAGGCATCATGAGGTGATAGAATAATTGTCTAAATGTCAATAAATTGTTGTGGGTTCCTCAAACCATAACAGACACCAAAACCACGTTGAAAACAATGAAACAATAAAAACTATCTGTTGAAAACTTTTCAGCAAGCCACTTCAATGGAAAACATTGATTAGGACTGACTGTGAGCTGCTTGCTGTGCAACCACAAGCTGAAAGCAGTAATGTTGGCAGAGAACAAATCTGTAATGAGTTATTAACTTATATCTCATGTACTAAGCCTCTTGTGGGGTGCCGGGTGAGCAAAGTTGGTCACCCAAAATGAACATCAGCAATTCTGATGTGAATACATTCACGGGCCATGGGTAACGAACACGGATTGCTGAGGGGCACCTTCCCTCACCCTGGCTGAGCACCCTACCCCACAGCAGAGGAGGGAAGGGTCCACCATCTCCAGGGCCTAATGGGAATTTTTAAGAAAGGGAAGGCTGAAATCCCACCAGCGCGGAGGTCAGGGAAGCCTTCCTCCAGCGTGAAGATGCATGTCCCAGGAAGGGCAATGGGGGAAAGTGCCTCTGTGCTGAGCTCTGACACAGTGCTGGTGCTTTGGTAGGGGGCTGGAGACAAGCATTGCTCTCGGTCCCCTGCTTGGCTTGCCATCCCTGGGCTTTGGCCCTCAGCTGCTTACCTCCTCCATCAGATCCGCGTCTCTAGCATCCCTTCCTCTCACTGCATATATGTGGGGCGGTGAAGAATCATTTCCAGAGGAAGGTTAAGTTGTCCCAGGTGGGGCTAGGTCACGTTGGTGGACAGCTTTTTGCTTTACTGACACCGAGAGTGGCTATTTAAATCCTCCTGTTCGGGGAAGCTATTATGCCAAACGAGGCAATAAAAGCAAACCTTTACGATGCCGTGTCAGCGTGATGATTAAGAGAAGATACCGAGGGAAGGTATCCTGGGATTTTTCTATCACTTGTAATTTTTCCCTTTTTCAAAATTCCCTTCTCAATTTTCTTCAGAGTCTTTTGCCCTGACACAGGCTCACCTCCTTTTATATCCTGCAGGTGCCTGTAGTGTAAGTGGAAAGGAGATATATGAAGGGGAGAGAAAAATGAATGATAGACACAGTGAAATATTTTTTTTTTAAGTCTGTGAGGGAACTGGAAAAAAGGAAGAGCAGAAAGTACAACCTCCATTAACGCAAAGAAAGCAGAACAAGTTAATAGGGTATCAGGTACTGAGATGAACTGGATATAAATGAGAAGAACCATTGACACCTAGTCATCCATTGACCATCTAGTTTGGCCTTTGTTTTATTCTCTCACCAGAAAGCACATCTGGGGGACTGCAATAATGGGAGCCACCAACTCTAGTGCCTTGTGACTTACAGCTGAGAAAGTCAGAAGCACCCAACCCATGACACCAAACACATTGTAAAACACTTGTGCAGAAGACCCGAAGCCTCAGGAGCACCACGTGTGCCACAGGAAGGAGGATGGTGTATGAGAAGCATTGCCAAGTGGCATCGGTGCTGGCACCAGATGGCAATTTTTTTACAGGAAAATGCCCACCTGACCCTGGAACTCATCCTTATATCACACTACCTGTGTGTGCGACCTCTTCCGCCTGGTAAGATCTCTGTCTGTCAGAGGTGGGGGGTTGGGGCAGACTCCTTCTGATCCTAAATCTGGCAGGAAATCCCAAGCATTTAACAAGTTTCTAAGTAGCACTAGGGGCAGCAGTGCTCCTCACTTGCAGCTGACATGACTCATTTGTTGGAGAGGAAGAACACCCCATAAAGCCAAATCAGCTACCCGAGGAGAATAAATTTTCCCAAGCTTCTGCAGCCAGTTTTCTGAAGCATAAAAATTAATTAAATACAATAGAAACACAATGTGATAATCACAGAATAATCAAGTATCTTTTAAACCTGCTGTTGGGGACATCACGTAATCCAACACACAAAAGCTAACATCATAAACTTTAAGTCCTAAGGGAGATTACTGTCATCCCTTCATACAACCCCTTTGACAAATTTAAACAAACTCTGTCTTGAAAAAACTCAGGGTTTCTCACCCCCCCCACCCCATTTTGAGGGCTATTCTAGGTTTTCACTCCTTGATTGTGGCCTTTTTTAAAATTTCCTCTCCAAACAGAAGTAGGATTAATGAAAACACATGTTCTTGTACGAGAACTATCCTTCAGTTTAAACCATTCTTCCCACTCTGTGGTGTTTATGGATTCAAAACCATAATCTTTTTAATTTTTGCTTTACTCAATTGCCAAGATGTCTTAACATCCCTTCAGAAGTCTCCATTGCCCTAATCTGCCCCAAACCCTTTCCCTGTAGCTATTCCCACCAAAGTTGGTCCTCCCTAGGCAAAAGGGACCAAACTCTGGGGTCTTCTCAGTGGCTTATGCGAGGAAGGACTGCCTCCCCGTCTCTAGAGAAAACACTGTGCATGATGCATTTTGCAAACTCCTCAGTCTCTTTCCATCTCTATCCCACACTCCTGGCTGTTCCTCGAAATTCCCCATTACACCCTGATGCCGCTCTCCCTCCACTGCCTCTGGCCGATGAGCCGCTAGTTTAGACAAGAATCTTGTCGTTAGCTCTGACATGTATGTCTGGTACAATCGTATTTGCTGCAATTGCTGTCACTGCTGTTCCCAAGCTCATCTAAATTATCCTGGGTAAGGATGTGGCCTGCTTCAGGATGGTTAATCCTTTGCAATTTTGCATCACTCACAGATGCCGCCAAGCATGCACATTGGTCTTTGCTCTAAGGTCCCCACTCCAAATGTTAGGCAGCGTTAGCCTCAAGAGAGATGCATAAGGGACACGGTTCCTCTCTCAAACTTGCTGCTCTTCCCTGCTTAGCTAGTTCTCTACCCCCACCTCTTATTTCTGGTATTAATATTCCTCTTCTTCACTGTACACAAACACTTTCTGTGAGGTACCAAGCAAGACACTTTCCTTAATTCTAGGTGGATTGGGTCTCCTGCATACACTCATGGAAACACAGGATGTTATTTCATAGAAAGAAGATGTTAAGCCAGCCTCACAAAATTAATTTATAATTAAAACTTAACAGTGTTAAGTTTTGTCACAATTTTGGTTTACCTGTGTGCCCTCGATTACTCCTTTAAAACCTCTTCTAAGAGCACATTTAGATGCCTGCACCATTGACCTCCCCAGTTTTGCAAGAGGGCTTCTGTTTGCCGGTCTCCAGCTCCAAGGGGTGTCACAGGACGTCATGGACACCCAGGGGTGACTGTTTTGTGCCCGTTCTGCCTCGCCAGCGTGGCAGCCCTGTGAGCCCCCTGTACTACTGTGGGGTGCAGTCTAGGGCCCTCCTGGCATCCCCCGTGGGAGTGCAGAGCCGGGGCGTGCAAGCAAGAGGGGACCATGCCACAGCCTCCAGAGGAGATGAGGGGGCAGACCTTTTGGCTCCATCACTACCAGTGACATCCCTCTAAATCCCCACTTTTGGCCACAGCACCCTTCCCCCCTCCCTCCAACACCCCCCCAAGTTACAGTGGGGTACACTGTTTTTTAGCCCAGTGGAAATTCTTAGTCATTGCATGGGTAGAAGTGCTCAAGCCACATACCTCCCTGCTCAGAGCCACAAGAAAAGACACTGAGTTAAGTAAGTGTTGTTCTCTGCTTTTTCCATGAGAAATGCATGCAATTAGGAAGGGGTTTCTCTTTGTTTCTGAAAGATGTTTACTAATACAGCACCAAGTATCAGACTAGTAAGGTTAAAAAAAAAAAAGTGAAAAAACTTAACATACCATTTTGCGAAATGTTCTGTAAATCTCTGTGATTACAGCGATTTCTCCTGCGTAAACGTAGATACAGAGAGTCTGTCCAGCCTCTGAAATAAATTGAAAAAATGTGAGCTGCTAAACTCATGCGATACTGATGAAAACACAGCTGATATTAAAAATGGAGTATGCTCTCATCTCTGAACTCTGTGCCCCAGTTATATACATACATATTTATTTCACTGTCTCTTTTTTTTTGTGGTCATAAATCTTTTTCACCTTGAACAGGGTGGCCTAAAATGGAAGTCAAGGTAGTCTCCCAGAAACTGTAAATTGATGGAGTTGCTTTGAAATAGTTCCATGCAGGATGCTTTTATCCTGGTCTTTCAGATAAGGTGTTTAAAAACCTTTTTGTTATACATCATTTATCAAAACAATCCTGTTGATTGCTCACTAATTGACTTTTCAATTGGTTGTTATGGAACAGTAAATAAAAGAGAAGAAATATTGGCAGGGCATTCATTTCCCAATGCCATAAATCTTGGACAGAGTGATCTGAAAACAGGTTAGGCTTGACTGTGATTAGTTCTCTCCTTTACTTTGCACTGTTGAGAAAAATGAAAATGCAAATGAAAAGGATAACAGCGCAAAGGGAAGCTGAGGAGAAGACCACGTTCCCAGCCACGAGTACATAGTCATCTCTATTGGTGCTGCTGGTTTTGTGTTTGAACTTAGACACTGAAGGAATCAGATAACTTTAATACCACGGCTTAAGAACAGCAAACTTGGATGAATGCAGAGAAATAGAAGACAATAAGGAGTTTTGAAACCAGCAATAAAAAGTAACTACCTACATAGAAACGGGTGATAACATCAGCCAGTCACCATGCAAAGGGATACACAAGAAACACCCGAGTTCTTTGGTTTTCAGCACATCAGGTGGGTGGACGTGGAGCAGCAAATAGAACTTCTTGGTAAGAGGATATTAGTTAATCAATAGTGTCCCTGTTCACACATCAGGGGGTGGGAAAGATGGGCACGGACCTCCTCAGTTTGTGTCTGTGTTTCTGCAGGCTCGGAGTAAATGGGAGCCTCCCGCTGTGCATTGCTGACAGTCTCCACCACACTTAGTCATTGTGGTGTGGGATTTTGAGCTACTTCTCTTAAAAATGCCTTGAAGTCCCAAACAGTCCTTCTTTTTTTTCTTCAGGACATGGTAGAGATTAAAAAACTGAACAGTGAACCAAGGCCTGTCGCTGACAACTTCAGAGTCAATACTAAGCTTTGATCACTTGTGAGCTTCAGATTCTTTGCAGCTCAGTTAAATACTGTGTATTGAGTAGCTGGACATTGCAATAGATTTTTAAAGGTCAGTTTTGCTGCTGACTCTGAAAGAGGAGGCTGCATAGATCTTCTCTGTTGACTTGTTAAGTAGTGTACCTCTTTAAAGCATACACTGTGTGAACGTAGCTGAGGCTGGAAGCCGGGTTATTGCATAGGCAGGAAAAATAAAGCAAAAAGTACAAGTGTAGAGTGCAATAGATATTTTTCCTGGAAAAGAATATATTCTGACAACTTTTTAATTCTGTTTGTAGAGAGCCTCTTTAGGCTTGACCCATGCTTAATTTGGCATTTCACTGTATTCATGAACTATCTGAGACATATAAATACAAATTGTCTGAAACTCAGACCAGACCAGACACTGTTGATGACTGTATCCTTCAGTTCTGGCAGGAGTCACGGGCCTCTTAATGCTGGCCAGAAAGATGATTAACAAAATTTTGATTTTTTTTTTTTTAACTTCACAGTTAAAACTGCAGGCATTTCAAGGTGTTTTCTTCATGTTTGGACTTTATTTTCCTTCCCTTCTGGCAGAGAGTTCTATTTTTTCCATCTATCCCTGCATCCTTCCCCATCCATGTGAGCTCATGTAACACAGCTAATTAGGTCACAGGTGCTTCAAAGTTCTTCTTTTGCTACTTCCCTCTAAACGTTAAAAAAAAAAAAGTGGGAAGAAAAATTGCCCCAAAAAAGGGAACACCATGAAATAACCCTGGGTTACCATTTATTCCACTGTTTCAGCAGCAAAAAGGAAACAGGAGGAAGAGGAAAAGAGGAAAAAAAAATAAGAAAAGGAAAATGCTAATTTTTGTTAGTTTCTCCCCTTCTCCCCACCTTAGAATTTTGAAAAAAAGCAAGTTTGGTTTTCATTTCTTTGATTTTTTTTTCCTCCCTCTAAATTACAATTTCCAGCTCCAAAACCTATCCTGAATTTCAGGAAGACTGGGCTAGAGTATTGTGCGTTATCTAAAACCCCTAGATCCAGCGTCGATCTTGACCAGCATTTTTATCTTTCCTTTCAAGCATTGTGTATTTTTTCTTGCTGTGCTTTGAGGGACCTTGAGACTCGCTACGACTTGGCCACCCCACCTGTTGGCTTACCCGATGGTAGAATTCAGGAATCCAGTGATCTCTGAGAACTGGGGCCAGTCAAGCTCATCCGTAAAAGCCATTGGGAGATCAGCAAACGACTTCTGAAAGAGAAATTTTTAAATCAACATGGTTTCATCCTCACAGACAAAAAATCCTTTCAGCAAACTTGAGCACTTCTTAGCTGGAGCATTAGTGGGGCGGCAGTAATTGTAACTATAGCTTAAGCAGTAATTATTTAGGTATATACTTAAAAAGTTCACTCTCATAAGACGGGCATATCAAGGGATGGAGGAAGGAAAAGCAGAAGAGAGATCTGAATCGCATCTCCTGGCACCCTTTAATTTTGAAAGATACCAAATATCCTCCTGACACGGAGCACGTACGGCAGGTACGGACCACCAAGGCAGCAGCTGTTTGCTGCAGCATCCGTCCCGTCCAGAGGTGGGTCTCCTTGGCCACAGGGAGAGTTGACAACATATTGTCTCCAGCATATACGGCAGAGGGATAATGTTAAATTCACTCGAAGTTCCCTTGCCCTCTCCAGCAGGATGAACTGTGAGCATCTGACCCCCTAGAAACCTCTGCCTGGTTCTCACGGCAAATTTCAGGGACAGCACTGAAGCAACAGAGTCAGAGAGGCCGCTAAGCATGGCAGGGACCATAGAGAGAAACACATGGTCTGCCATAATCTTCCCCCGCAAGTAGATGCAACCTTTATCCTCCTCTGCTTTTGCTGGTATTAGTCCCAATGTTTTTTTAAACAACTGCCTCTGTGAAAGCCTCTACGCAGATGCAAGCTGCGTTGCACTTTCAAAACACAGTGCCCTGTTCGTTTCCGCCTTGATTTGTGAATGTGTCAAAAATCATAACAGGCGAGAAAAACGGTCTCGAGAAATTGTGCCACGTCAGAAGGACGAGAACATGGAGTAAATTTTCAGTTTCTCCTAGTTCGGGTTACACTCACAAAGATAAATGCATAAATCCAGTGTGCTTATACTGAAAAACTGTTGAGCAAAAAGGTAATAACCAAAAGCAGGTCAAAACGTCAAATCAGAGAACTTGCAGGCTGGTTTAATCTGTGTAATTTAGTAGCTTCATTTTCTTTTCAAGCAATTGTGGGGTTTCCTTAAACCCTCACTGCTATAAGCAGCAAGCAGGTGGCTAATTCTTTCTCCAGGAGGGTCAGAGGTAACTGAGGAGCCACAGAACAGCTAAATCTTGTGGTCCCCACGAAGTCCTCATTCCCAGAAAATTATCATTTAGGTGAATGGGAGCTATGCTTGAGTATATGCCTATGGGTTTTGACTGTAAGAGGATGGGGGGAGATGCAGGGAAAGGGGAGGAGAGGCGAGAAAAGGGGGGTTGTTGGTGGGAAGAAATCCTGAAGCCAAGCTCTGAGCAGCCTAATGCACAGCAGATGCCACTTTAAAGCGTGTAACAGCATATTTGACCTACTTACAGTACATCTGCATTAGTTACCAAAGTGAAAATGGGTCTGGCTTAATTATCTTTCAGTTGGTCCTCTCTCTCTCTCACACATATATATGTCCTTGCATGTATCTGTATATACATATATATATATATATAAATTATCGGGGTTTTTTAAGACTGGAGGGAACTTCCAAATCTGCCTTCTTCAAATCTGATAGTTTTGTGTGCAAACAAGCACTTAATCCGAGGGCAGATCTAAGAGCAGAAGTGGAGGGGTACAATATGGCTTGGCCATTTGCAGTATTTGCCTCCTTGTAGCTTTGCATTAAAGGTGACAGAAATATACAAAAAAAACTATAGATATGATCTCTTATAAGTCACAGCATATAACAGTATAAAAAGAGCCCCAAAATGATTAAATATTTTTAAACCAAATTCTTTTATGACCAATTCTCTCATTATTTCCTGTTGGCACTCCAAAACAATATTTTCATTGGACAAGCCCCAATAATTTTTAACTAGTTTTCTTTTCCCCTACAAACTTAACTTAAATATGAATTAGCCAGAACCTAATTGAGTTGCAAATTGGTTTGGAAAGGAACGTTTCAGCCCAGAATTATAGTTGCATTTGAAAACTGTATATACGTTTAGCATTGACACCGTTCCAGCAAAGCACTTAAAGCCAGACTTTCGAAGATATTTCAGGACCAAAGGGTGAAGTTGGATAGTTAATGGAAATTTCAGAAGAATGCTAGACCTTGAACCCTGCAACGATGTAGTTTGGAAAGCAAGGTCTAACAGACTGCGTTTCGCTTAGTCTCAGATGCAAATGTGTCCCACTCTAGAGGTGGATCTATGTTGACTTTTAGCTTAAAACTCTTCTGAGCACAGCCTTGTTTAAATACCATTCTCTACACTATTTTGGCTGAGAAACCATGTTTCAGCCTACGTGCCAGATTTTAGCAGAGAATGATTAGAAAATTATTCCAGCCTAGCTTCAAATGCCATATTTTAGCCTCAAATGCTCTGGATGGCTCTCCTTTTGAAAGAACGTTCTCAACTCCTAGATGTGTCCTACGGGGCAGCCAAAGCCGTGGCTGATGCTAAATGCACACATGCCAAGCTGCACCTAAATGGAAGAAGGTTCAGGGTTGCTATGGCAAGAGATCTCCAAAATCAGAACACAAAAGGGCATTAGAAAACTAACGCTCATACAAACCTTTAGAAATGCCAGTCCCAGAAATCCTGAAAGCACTGATGTATCCCTTAATTTGAAGGGTGATTGGGTATTTGTTTTTATACTGACTTTAATGCTGTTCAAATCCTCATGCTGGCATTAAGTACCACAAACAACTTTCTTAGAATAAGTATACAAATAAGCAAGACTTACAACTCTTGAGGAAAGTGCAGCTTATCTTTTTAAAAAGCACGTATGGCATTTCTACTCTGTAAAGCCGCAAGGGACACAAGTTTGAAATTAGCAAAATTATTACCCTATTTCCCCCAAAATGCAGCATCTTAGTCATCACAATACTAGCTGGGAGAAACTTGTCTGCAATTCTGGATGTAGAGGCAAGCTAGAGAATGTGTTTAATAAGATTTTCACAGATCAAACTCCTATTTTTTCTAGTGGTGCAGGAAAAAAATAGTCAGTGGGATAAGTGTTCTGGACATCCTGAACCTGCATTTAAAGAAATAGTAAAGTCTTTTAACAGGAAATATATAGTATGAAACAGTTACTTTAATGAAACCTAAGAATCCCTTGAGTTTGTGGGCAAATAGATATTTACTGGATTACAGATGAGATTTATTTTTCTCTTTATTCAGCATGGACTAGAGATCCACGACTTTTAAAACGCATCTTCCTAGGAAGGGTATTATTTCCAGCATATTTATAAATACAGTGCTTTTATCTCCCGATAAAATTGTCTCTAAAATGGGATTTAAAAGTAAGCTTCTATTCCAGACATATAACAGAAAAATGCTGCATTTAGTAGCTAGTTGGTAGTCAACTGTAAGCAGATGGACAGAGCAGCAGGAGCACAATATCCATCGCTAGACACACCAGCGTTTTCAACACTAGCTTTCTGCAAAAAACATCCGCCTCAAAAAAAAACCAAACAACCCAGTACTTCTCCTGCTTTGCTAAATTTCATAAAGTGCACGCCTACTGCATGACCATTCATTTTTAGTGTCCGAATTTTTGGGTCAAAGGAATGAACATTCAGCTCAATTCGTGCTGAACCTTTTAAAAGAAAAGCCTGGCAAACCCAAAACCTATTGAAAAATAGAAAGCCAAAATAAAGTTGACCCTTCCCCTTCTTACAGCCATATAATTCCCTTCCTGTAATTGCAGTCTGGGTGTCTGGGGATTTACTGGAGTGATGGCAGGTTAAGGACAGAGCCACGTGCTCGGCTGCCTCTGCAGGAACATGCAGGCAGGTATCCCCAGGGATGGTCCCAACATCATTTTCTCTGCGTTGCCGCACCTCAGCTAGATCCCTGTAGGGTAGACTTTGGGACTCAGAAGTATCAGGTCGGTAAAAAACTTCAGATTCAAGGTACCTGCAACTTCCCCTAGCGATACATAGGGTGGGGTGGTTTTTTGTTGTTTTGAGTTTGGTTTTTTTTAACCGGAGAAATAACATGCCTGAGCCATAGGTTTCAAAGATGTGTCCACTTTGTGATGGACATTTTCCACTCCAAGTAGTGTCTTCATACGCACTTTGTGGGAAGAACATACTCTAAGAGTGATGATAATGGTATTTGTAGCTTTGGAAACAGCACCTGAAAACTTAAATCCCCGATCTAATGCAGTGCACATCTCAAGTTTGGGGCTGGACAAAATGGGCAGGGAGAGCCTGCAGCTGCGTCAGTGCCAGCAGGCTGCCGCTCAGGTGCTTGCGAGTTCACCCCCGCCTCCCCCCAAAACAGCCTCCTTGACAAATGCATTGACATGATTCAGGTCTCTGCATTTGCTCACTTAGGTTTAAAAAAGCAGGAAGATCAGGAAGGCACTAGGGGACTCGATACGGGACAAGTGAATGATGCAACTTGATGCATATCTTGACATGGGATGTATCACAGGAGCGTGTCCCCCTACATTGGGTTACATGGGGGGTTATTACCCTGTGAGAGGCCAATGCTAAGAGGGTGGTAAGTTCCTGATTACACCGGGAAATCCAAAATAACATAACATCTTCCCAACCACAGTCTTTGAGACGATGGTGTGGGCATCTGAATTCCAAAGCTGTTCAGCCCAAGTACCCATCTGGTCACACCTGTGCTAATCATGCAGTTACCCAAATGACATCCTGAGCCTGCTTCAGTGAGGGAATTTCTCATTCACATTCTCCCTTCCATCACTCATCGTTACTGCTCCTTTGCATGGTAGAGTACGTGCAGCATAATCAGGGAGACCAACATTTCTGCAGAGCCTCTTAACTAAATTCACAGCATCTCTCCTGAAAATTATTTCCCCACCTAATTAGCTTTAAAACCGGAATTAACAGCTGCCACTGATGTGGTGCTGATTAACAGAAGGGCCCAGAGCGTTGTTACCAAGTGTAAATTTTACTTTACACTGGTATATGTAAACACTTCTATATTTGAACACGTATAATGACAAATATAAATAAGAAATATATGAAATATATAAAGTATATAAAATAGATAAGTAAAAATATAGAGAAACATTAAAGTAATAAAATAATACATTTAANATTAACAGGCACAAAACTTTTTCCTTGTACACATGATAAAAATCTAGGGGGGGCAGCGGGGGGAAGACTATTTGGAATTCCATGTAGAGTGTTGAGATTCCATTGAAATGGAAATTAAAGCTTTGAACCAACTCTCGTATTGACTGTAGAGAAAACCATTTGATAAGCTAATTTTTCTGTGTGTCTTATCAAAGAAATTTTGGCAGAATCAAAGCGAAGTGTCTTGAGTCTGACAGCACAGGGAAACAGCAGGTACACGAGGCTCATGCCTTATCCTCCCCTCTCAGAGCCCTAACTTCAAATTCTTGCTGTGGTCCCAGATTAAGGATGTTTTCTGTGAGATTAGGACATAGACTCTCCGTACTCTTTCTGGTCACAAAACCATCCCTGAATGTGCTTAGAAATTCTCCTTGAGGAAGGCATTGCACTGAAAAATATTGAAGCTAGTTAATTTGTTAATTAAACCTACAGATGAAAGATATTTACCAGTAGTATTTAATACTACACATCCAGAGACAACAGTATTGCACCTTCACAACCCCAAAGCAGCTAAATTGCAGCTATTGCCATTCCACACAGAGAAAACAAGACACAGAGGACAAGCAAGAGGAAGAGGCAGTGACAAAGTCTGTCTGAATTAGCTCAGAAGTTCTTTTGCTAACACTTTCGTGCTCAGGCGACAGCTTTCTTAATTAGGGTGAGCTGCAAATTAAATAACTTTTTATTATTGCTAGAATTTTAACACAGATACTAGGTTTTTTGTACAACTGAACTCTCTGTATCTTTGCATTAATATTTAACCACTGTATTTTTGCCAGGTCAGCAGAAAAGCTTGCAAATAGTCCTAGAAAACAACCCGTTCTTTCCGATCCCAAATCTCACGTACACCAGACACCTGGGTGGCTGTGCAGTGTACTATGGGGCTCAGCTAGCTGTACGAGGGCTGCATGTCCTGCAAGGTAATTAGCCCAGCCCTGCTCTGTCCTGAGTAGCTATAAATGACTTTTCCAAGTTCCTCTACATTACCTACATACAGTGCTATACCCGTCTCAGAGGTCTGTCCGACACTGCCCAGCTCGGGGTGCTCAGCGTCCGATGGGACATAAGGTTATCTATACGGTCCTTTTTCTTCTGCTAGATCCAGTAAGTGGTATTCTAAGCAATACCTTAATGCATCCCTTTCTTCCTGGGCTCACAACAGATGCCAGCCCTGGTGCCTTGTACTGGTGCACAAGAGACGTCTCTCCAGGGACGGGCTTGTGGTAGCTCTGGATCTGCATGTGAAGTCCAGGATTCTTTTCTACTTACTCATATATTGTATTTGTCTTCTCCAATTCCAGTGATGTCTTAACTCCTTTTATTTTATATACTGTGAGTGGAGTGACTACGAAAGGCCAGAGAGCGAACACATCTCCCTTTGCCTTCCTTACACTGGCTGTAACCTGGAGTCACCCTTTCTGCAAAGGAAAGCAGCTCACATCTCCTTTTCCAACCACTCCTTGACGTTCCCCACATGCTGGCCAGATGGAGTTGAGCACTGAGAGCATCTATTTGTTGGGTCTTATGCAAAGAGCACCAGTTGCCTTCCCCTGCAAAATGCTCTACACACATCAGACAGTAACAAGGTGCCATCAAAACTCACTTTACAATCTGCACTCCAGCTCCTGACATTGAAGCTTCTGCCTCTGCATGCCATTACCAGCCCTCCATCCATCCAACCAGTGGACCAGTAAGCTTCAAGCAAGAGAAATGCTTTCTAAACCTTCATTATGGTGATAATAAAATGCTGACATAGTCTAAAACTATTCTTGCCTACATGGCTCCGCTACCAGCGTTGCTGCCAGAATCATCATCACCATCAGTATTATTACCATCTTTATTAGACAAGATAATCTCAATTATCATTAGTGCTAATTTATTATGCTCATCATCAGCTCTGTCATCAGCGTCATTGGTCTAATCGTTGCTCATAAACGTTTAACAAAGAAAAACAATTGCTAATCTGCAACATTTAAATCAGCTCAGCTCTGGGAGCAGAAGTGGGAAACAGACGAAACTCTCAGACCTCCACTAACGCTGTAACTACTGACATTTTGGAATAAGTATTGTTCTCAGAAAATGTCGATATCCTTCTTCCACAGAGGCCAGTGGAAGAGTAGCAGATTTTCACCAGGATAGGTGGGCAATGATGATACATTCACCCCTGTGCAACAGACCCTTGTGCAGAGAAGGGCAACGCACAGTCCTCCCTGGCTAGGGAATGACACTGGCTTGGGATAGGAAACAACAGGAAAGGACAGGAGCATACCTGCACATTTATCTCCGCCCCGCAGTTGCAGTTTGCTGGAATGATCTTTTCCCCTCAATTATTTCATTCCGCAGCAGTGAACTGCAACAGCTGAGGCTCAGCATAGTTCACAGTCAGGCGCATTTTGTTGTTGCTTGAAAATGCGAAATGCTGGGATACCACCCAAAGACAGACATCAGTGTGTTGGTGATATTTTACAGTCACTACAGAAACTCTTCCCTTTAGCACAAGTCCATTGTAAACCCTTGGATGACCCCCAAACACCTGCAGATGTGTTTGTGCAGTGAGCCTCAAAGTCTGAACACTGGAGTTACTAGATCTATTTCACATATGCCATAGATGAGGGCAAATAAACAGGCTGCCCAGGGAAGCTGTGGATGCCTCATCCCTGGAAGTGTTCAAGGCCAGGCTGGATGGGGCTTTGAGCAACCTGGTCTAGTGGGAGGTGTCCCCTAGTTGGAACTAGACGATCTTTAAGGTCCCTTCCAACCTAAACCATTCTATGATTCTATCACACGTCATTTCAAGCCAGATGCCGAAAACAGAAGTTCCTGGACTGTCAGCAGCATCACTTCTGCAACAGTAGCACAGCAAGGAGCCGTACCAACAAGCCCACTAACAGCAGGACTGATCCTACAGACAGCACAGGTCTCCTTGAACCGCAGGCACGTGCGTTGACGGCCAGATGTCCTGGTTTGTGTCTCTGGCACAGCACTGGGCCACTGAAGCCAAACTCTACTCTGACCCAATTGCACAGATGTCAGGGGAGCGGCGGTAGCGCAGGGCTATGCCTTTTTATCTTCAGAAGAGCAGCTATGGGAGGATACTGACACACATGAGACCCTGACAATGAATTCCAGGGCAATGAGGCATTTTGCACTTGTTCCCCTTTGGCCACCTGTGGCACAGGGGAGAACACAAACAGCAACCCACGGCAGAGCGATTTCGGCCACCCGAACACAATTCCTCACCGCTGACATCTGTGTGACGGTCATCCACTCGGGAGGGATGTGGAAGTGAGCGCCGGCTGAGTCTCCCAACAGCACGACCCCTTGCGAATCTGCACCTAATAATTAATGCATTTTATTAGCCACGTGAGCAGAAAGAACAAACCAAAACAGGGGATGGAGAGCAACCCTGACAGAGCAACAGCAACAGCAGCTGACAGAGTCATGGGGTGACTGGCTACACCACCCTTCATGTGGCTGAAATGTTCAGACCCTGCAATGGGATTCTTGCTCCATCTAAAAAACTGACTAACAGGCACGTGCCAACAAACCTAGAGAAACAACTGGGGACTGGGCATGAAAACCAGGGAGAAAAAATCCTGGTTGGATTCAAGGATTGATGTGTTATTTCAGCAGAGGCTCTGCTGTGCAGCCGACATTTATCTTTACTACCCATAGAATACGCGTTAAAAAGTACTTAAACATTCAGGGAAATCGGATTACTCAGGAAATTGCTCAAAGCTCCTTAAAACAGAACTGGGTGGCGGATGTGCTACTCATATGAGTATTTCTGCTGGAACAACCTGGCTGGTTTATAATTAATGTTACTCAGCTTTTGCAGATCGCTTTTCATCTAAAAATGTTGAAAAGTCTTGCGATGGTTCATCCCCAGGATGCTGATTTACACGTAAGGCAAGGTGAGCAGCAACGGTAGTCACGGCTGTTTAGTAAGGGTGTTATCTGTGCATGCGTGTACGTACACACGGGCACCCACATCACTGTCAAGGAGATCAGCTGATGCCATCGCTTCACCTCTTTAAGGCCTTCTCCAGAAAAGTATCAGCGTAATTGCTGGTGTTTATAGCAATGGGCCAAACTGGACAAACACAGAAGTTAAACCGCTCTCCTGAATCCCAAGGGCATCCCTCTGGGTTAGGCTTAAGGCACCACAGAAGATGCAGAGGTGACATCTCTGTTTGCTGCTGTCCCTGATCTACGGGTTTAAACTTAATAACTGAGCTGGCTTTTAACAAGAAATTACCAGCAGCCTGTGCATTTCACATTTCATCTTTGCCCATCCTCAAGGTAAAAAAAGAATAAAATTATCCTGCCATTTTGCCTTTCTTATGAAGTTGTAAAGGCCGCTGTCTTTCCCCTATATTGGCAACGACCGTGAAAATATTAAAATATTTATGAAATGAATACAAAAGACACATTGTTTCTTGTATTGACTGTAAAGGATGCCGACCTTTGCAGAATTTCTCCTCGTAGGGAATTCCGTCTTTTGGATCCACACCCTGTTGGAGGAGAGAAGGGGCAGATGATAGTATTTACGTAGCGCCTGAAAAACGGCAGTGCAAAACAGAGGCTGAGAATTCAGTTCTTCTTGAATGTTTGCCTGCAGGAAGCACTGCATCATGATAATGACACTTTCCATTACATTATTTTAATAAGTATATGTACATTTAAATTAATTATAATAGCTATAATTTAAATAATCACAAGCATCGATAAACAAATTTTACTCATAACTGCTTCCCCTATGTTTCCTTAATTTTTAATAAATACAGTTTTATTACTTGGAATATCAAAGGCGGTAAATAAATAGGAGGAATCCAAATCAGTTAATAAATCAGGATAAATAAAAAAGAAACATTTGCAGACTAATCTGAAAGGAGGAAAAAAAGAGAAGAAGCAATCAGGAAGGAAGTATAAGATGTAACTTAATTTACTTACCCATATACCATTGCAGTTAGAGTCACTTTTCACATCCCAGTTATCAGGACTAAAACAGAGTTACAAAAGGATATACAGTGTTACAGAAAATAAAGCAAAAGGTTTTTTGAGGAAATCAGATCCTTTCTGCCATTTTTCACTAAGCATATAAAATAACTAGAAATTCCTTTCTGCACAGAATGGTGGGGATTTTTCCCCCTTTGAATCTGGGAGAGGCAACTTTTCCCAGTAAAATGCAATATTAATTTAAAGTTAATACTGGAAGTTGCTGAATGAAACACCCTTTTAGTCTGCATATTCACTTAGGCAAAGTGAATGGGGGGGATTTTTGCAGAACACAGACCGTTTTTCCCTGCCCTTTTCCTTGCTTTTAAGTGTTCACTGAAACCCACCAAAGCCCCTCACTCCAAATTCAGTGTGGGGTAATGAGGATTTGCTCTGGCCCATAACACAGTATAATTAGCTCAGGTCTCTTTTACAGGGAGACTCCATCTATTCAGTCCAACACTGCACACGGACTCGGTAAGCCCATTTCTGCTGATGCAGGTGTGCTGCCCAGGCTGATGGCACATAATTTTCCCAAGCCCGCACTCTTAAACTCAGCTTATCTAGTCACAAGCCAGTTGATGCCACGGCTTTAAAAACAGTCCTGATCAATAACTCCTTAAAAAACCCATGGCAGAGGGCAGCTCTAGTGTTGAAAGTGTCATTTGAGCACAGGGTAAAATAGCAAAAGCGGGGGACTTTATTCAAGACCATGCCGTTACGACTGGCTGTGCTCTCCGTTTCGGGTGTGCGTGCAAGTCCATGCTCAGGCAGCTGGAAGGTATTCACCTAGACGATATTCACTTAGAAGGGCACGTATTTAGCTCTGTGTTTCTGCCAACACAACATGAGGCTTGGATGCTGGAGCTCAGCAGCCGGCCACGAGCACCACTGTTTTGCCCTCCCACCCTGCTGCTCCCTAAAGTAGGCACAGACAGCATTAACTCAAGTGGCATAAGGCTTGTAAGCCTCAGTGGCTTGGTTCCCCTCCCCACCTTTGGTCTATCTGACAAACTTTGGCTTGCAGATGCTTCGGAGAAAGGAAAGAAACCTCTGAACCACCCCTCACGCTAACGCGCCCCATCCCTGGTCTTGATCATCCCCTCTCATCTCCATCATGGTGAAATCAAGCAGCGAGCAGTGTCGTGCTTTCTTAAAGTATGGCCAAAACCAAATATGGAGATCTTTCTTCAAGAAGCCACAATTACTAGGAAGCCTTTAAAATAATTAAAAGCTTTACCGTCTGCCAGGGTACACGGTGGCATTTTTGTCGTTGCAGTCTCTGCCTCGCCAGTGATAGCCCCTCAATGTCTGAAAGCCAGGAGAAGCACACAGACAGGATGTTCATTGTTACCCTTGCACATTTAATTTAAAATATCTAAAATGAGAATCTAGCTCAAGGTGTAGGAATAAAACCCAGTAAATGGGTTGTATTCCAGAGTCCCTTTGCTAAGCTTTAATAAATGACACCTTGCACACTTTGGTGCAGACATAAGACAAGCTGGCAATTTAATTTGGGTTTTTTACATGACTTTGCTTCACCTCTTATTAATTCAGTAAACAGACCACTCAGCAGCAGAACAATTTGCTTCTGCAGGGAGCACAGGTTTATGTGTGCATCTCCTCAGGTGGCATAAATGAACGATTGTTTTTTCATCCAGAAAAAAAACCACCTTTTATGACAAAAAATCCTCAATTCACTTCACTCCTATACCTGTTTTCACATGAATTAATAAAGCTTTGCAGAAAGTAGGAGGAATCCCATAGACTTTCTCATTATCAAGGGATTACTATACCAAAGGAAAGGCTTTGCTTACCGGGAAAGTACTAAATTTATCTCCATCAAAATCTTCAAAAGGCAGTTTATTTCTTATGACACTGTAAAAACCAAAAATAACAAACGCTGTGTTAACATACGGAAGGGAACCTATTCAGAAATAAAAAAACATGGTAAAGCATACAGAATAGATAATAGCTGGCATGCCGTTTGCAGCTCCATATTCAGTTTTAGCTCTGTGCTTGCGCTTTAGCAAAGTGACTCCGTCCAAAGGAGCAAATTCTGATTTCTTTCAATATCTGCTGACTGAGGACTGGAGATGAGGCTGATGGACTCCTGTGTGGCTCCAACTGTTGAACCTTCAGTCTTTAAAACAAACTAGGACATCAAACCTGTGGTAAAAGCAACTATCATTTTTGGAAATAAATACTACACTCAGCCCATCTAGGAGTCCTTCTGCCTGGGACAGAGCTGCAGAATGGGGCCTCATGCTGACGGAGACTAACCTCCCTCTCTTGTAAAACAGAAACGGCAAATACCCTTTCTCATACTCATCCCTCAAGTCTTTACGCTGTCTCTCTCCTGTTGTGTTCAGTCTAGAAGACTTGCAGTTTGCACACCTGGCTGCAGCTTCGCACACACACACACACAAAATGCTTGTTTTATAGGGTAAAAGTGGATTTAATGTGGAGAAGGATCATATACGCTGAATTCACAGGTGGCTTTATGCTTTAACTGATGATCAGAGTCTCATATGGCAATTTCTGCATCTAGTCCCAGAAACTTCTGGCCATGCTCAAACATATTTGGGAAAAGTATTTTAACTTCATTCTAGTAATGAAGACCTGAGCCCTCAGTGCTTAATGACATTAACCTTTGAAAATTACATCTTTTTTTTTTCCATTGCGTCTTTTGTTTCCAGCAACCCTATAGGTTTCAGCAGTACCTGAAGCAGGTGTTAAAATGATGGTGTCAGCTCTGCGCCCCTTCCTTTTTAGCTTGGACACGTGCTAGCTTTCACATGGTGCCACCCAAGTGTGGCACCTCTTTTTGGGTACGGGACACAGCTTAGCTCACCTACGCTGAGCAGCCTTTCATATGTGGCCCAGCAGGCAGCATTCTTTGAGTGATATGCTAATCAGCCTTCCCTTGGAAAGTTTTCTGTCTGAGTTTTTCCAACCTCTTGAACTCATAAGAGATGTTGAACCTGTCTCAGAGGGCAAATATGTGCAATGAGGGTGGATTCCTCAGACTGAACGAGCATCAGGATAAGAAAAAATACATCGGAGACAGGTGACATGCACTCCTGGTGGGGCTTGTAACCCTTATTCTGTCTGTAATCAATAATTTCCATGTGCTGCTTTGGGCTACTTCTCAGCAGTAAGGTTCAGTGTCAAGGAACTGGCACAGATCCAGACCTGCTAAAAAAGTCCAACAGCCAAACAGGTTTTTTGTAGCTACAGAAAGAAGAAAGAAAAACCCAAAGAGAGTGAGAGACTGCATGAGAGAAAGCGATCAGAAGAGTTGAACACATTTGATCCAATGTATGGTATACAATTTGATTCCTGCTTGTACTGTATGAGCTCACAGGACTCAAACTCAGATTATTTGTCCTGACTCATATTGCAAAGGCGCTGAGGAGGTTTCATGTTAACCAATCCATTCCCAATAAACTCCTGATATTTGCAGTTTCAATTAAATGAGCAGAGGTAGGTAAGCAAATTAGTCTTGGCAGTCAAATCAGTCAAAATATACTGCTGATAATACTGAGTGATTCTTAGACTTACTTGGCTCCTCCTCCAACTCATTGGAATACGTTGACAATTACGCTTTAAGAATAATAGCCCAGCTGATGTCCTCAGCCTTTCTCAGAAACCGACTCAAAGTCAGCATTGCCATAAGTTGTTTTTCCTGTCCGCCATCCACCCGGCTTTCTTAAATACTTTGAGATTCTCCTAGAGTTTGCAACTGCCACTTAATTCCTGTTCCTCACAGAGTTACACAGGTGCTGGTGGACTTCCTGCACTGAGCCACGGCCACCACAACTGGGTGAACAAATGAAATGGAGAAGTCTCTTGGGCTCAGGAAATCTCAGGAGAAAATTGGCTTCCTCTTGGGGGTGTCCTATCTTTGAGTGCGTGATATACCGATCCGCTAAAATTATGCAAATATTTTAAGTACTTAGCAAGCACAGGGGTCCCTCTGAGGAATCTTTACTTGAACTCTGTGCAACTTCCCTCTATGCTACCTGGACAGTGGTTTTATGAAGGAAACCAACAGAAGTAAAGTATAGGAAGCTTTGTTAACTGAGGATGACTTTCAGAAGAAACGAATGTACCATATTCTGGTTTTGGTTAAGGACCGAATACTTTATACATACTATTTAATCTTCTCACACAGGTTAGCCAGAAGAGGAAACGCACATACACTTGAGAACGCCGTGAAGATCTTCTGGAGGGGAAGAAAATAAAAGAAGATGGATGCATTAGTTCATCGAGTTGGTGTGGCTTGGGATACTCAGTGTCAGTAAAGCCCAGACATAACTCATGTATTTTCTGCCTAAAAAATCTGAAAACTCCAGTGCCTCCATCAAGGATGCTGCATGCCAGAGGTTTTAGACCTGACACAGCAGTCGACTTAAGAATTTTGACTGAGCATTTTACAAAACAACTACTCTTGCTTTTGAAGAGCTGTAAAATTGAAAAGGAAGAACTGCCTGTGAAACTGTCTCCTCTCATGTACACAAGTTATTTTTTCATTCTTTGTAAAAATTACTATTCTCATACTTAATAAACATGATGGTATCTGACACTTAGTGTGAAACTAGTGGAAGCAACACATTGTGGGCCATGAAGCTGTTTTCTGCATGCTCGGGGAGGGGTGGATACCCTGAAGGTCAGGAACACCCCAAAAGAGAGGAGAAATGTGTCAAATGCCCTTGATTTTTTAATGTGATTTTTACCTGGAAAGCTCATAACTAGATTTTATCTTGGCTGACTTGCAAGCTGTAAAAGACAGCTGCTGCAGGATAACCTCTTTCAACATTAGTAGACCATAGCCATGGGCCAATCCAGTTGAGGTTCCAGGTAGCCAGGAGGTTTCAGAAGCTGAAACAGACCTTCCTAGTGAATGCTCATATTACAGAAACGTTGCGCTGCATCGGCAGTCAGTCCCACAAGCATGCTGCTCATGTGGCTTCACTAAGTTCAGGTGGTCTTTAAACACTGAGGACATTCAAGTGGTCTATAAACACAGAGGACTAGTTGGTGCACGGTCTAATTAACTGTATTCACTAAGGCTGCATTCAGCATGTAAATATGGAGCAGATGGGCATACTCATAACTTTATGCAAAGAAGGGTAATTATGTATATGGCCACAGCACTTAAAAGCTCTGTCCTTGGACCAACTCCCTTGTGTTACACACGTTATATGCACCAAGAAAAAAAAAAAAAGAGATGGTCCTTACCCTAAGGAGGTTACAACCCAAATCTAACAGAAAACAGAATATAAAGGTTGGGAACAGCTCAGGAGAGGACAATGAAAGGCTATTAATCGGTGTGAGGGGCATTATAAGGGTATAAAGGTCTGAGTGACAAAGGAGAATGTTGTGGCAGCACCGCAGGGCAGTGAGGCAGTGGTGCCGTGGTGCGTAGAGCATTGCCCTGCAGCTCCAGGGAAAGCAGGAAGGTGCTTGCTTGGACAGGTAAGAAGGGGTAATGGAGATGAGGGTCTCTCACTGCCCAGAGCGGGAGGTCACCCACAGATCTCAAATGTGGAGAGGGGAGCTGGGGTGGTGAAGAGGGGATAGAGCCTCTAGTACAAAGATGGTAGCCAACATCTGCACTGGTGGCCGAAGTGACCAAGAAGCAAGGCGAAGATGAAAAAGAGTGGGACCTTGTGGGGGAGACCTGCGGGGGAGGTGGAGCTGTAGCAGTGCATTTTTTGAAGGATGCAATAGAGAAATCAAAGGAGGAAAAAGGCAGGAAAATTGGGGAGACAAGAGACAAGAAACCTGCAAAGAACCCCCACCAATTAACTTTCTTCAGCTCTGTCCAACACTCTCAGATGACAAGGCTGGAGTTGCGCTGGCTTGGAGGGGACCATGAGGTGGAGGGAGCGTCGGTGGAGTCAAAGGAGGAACCAGAATACAAGCAGAGAAGAAGTGGATAGAAATGGCCAAAAGCAGCCAGGGAGCGGAACCTTTCCCTGAGCTGAAAGACCATCCTGGACCTACTGCTGCGGCTCCAGCTGTCCTGCACTCTTCCCCATCCCTCTGCACCTCTGTATTCAAGCTGTCTGCCATCCTGGCTGCCACAGGGCTACGTTCTGCAGCACGACAGGTACACAGAGCTCCTCTTTGCTCTCTGTGTGTACATATGCATGTATGGCCAGGTAGGCAGCGAGCACGGAAGGCGCGCAAGCAGGATGCCAGCTTTTCTCAAAGAGCTTTGCAAACCTATGTATGCCTTCTTGGAAAGAGGAAAGAAGCCACTTCCCCCACCTCCTCCATGTAGGACTCATCCCAGCACTGCCTACAAAAGCACTATAGGCTCTTAAAGCTTTCCATCAGGCTAAGATTTGCAGTGTCTCCATTTGAGCTGTCAGCTTTTCACTTCAGCCTAAGTCACAGCATGTAAAGTCTTTGAAGTTAAGGGAGCCGAAACTGCACCAGAAGGAAAAACTACAGGGCTTGCAATAAATAAATAAATAAATAAATAAATAAACCCTCCTTTCATTCTGTTCACAGGCTGCATTTAAAGTCTACTTACAGCCTTTGCTGTAAGTAGGATAAAATCTTTCCTGCCTTTTCCTCCTCTAGTAATTTGATCATTGTTGCCACCTGGCTCTCCATGAGTTTCAAAGGAAGACAATCCAGCAGCCCCAGAGACCACCTAACTTTGGTGGGAACGGTTGGCATGATGGTGCCCTGGAAGTGGTACGGGTGATGTAGAGTTGGGCTTTTAGTTGCAGCAGTGCCCCGGAGCACAGCAGCCTCTGGCATCCCCACAGCACATGGGACAGTGAGGTCCAGACGTAACACTTCAGCTCTGCTTGGGAAAGCGCAGGAAAGCAGCTCATCTGCTCTTTAAAGGTGTCTTGGGCTACTCTTAAAAGTCAGCAAGGATCACAGAGTTAAAAAAAAAAGATAATCTTCGCATCTGCAGGTATAAGCGAGAGAACAGGAGAGCACAGGTGAGCAGTCACTGCAGGGCCCTTCCCAGCAGGGCCAGGCTACGACTGCAGTAGGTGGTTTTGGGAGGAGCTGGTTTACTTGCCCCTACCTAACGTGAGTGGGTGAGCAGGAGGCTGGTTCACCCCCCCACCTCTGCCTTGCAGTTCACTTTTGGCTCCCTCCGTGCCTTCCCACTTCTCCTGCTGCCAGGCTGTGAGTTGCAGGCACCACGTAGTCATGACAGGATTGTATGCATGGTGCTTGCTCTCATTAAATGCTACTGCCATGGCTCTATTTGTCATTCTTTCAGTGCTATTGTTCAAAGATGCCTCTTAGTATCTTCTCCACCCATAAGAAAGGTTAGCGCTAGAGGTGCTCACAGTGATTGATAACACCAATATTTTATTCATTGCCTGTTAACATTCTCTAATGACATTTCCGTAATTATTTTAATTTGCTTTACAAAAAAAGAATAATAATGAGCCCCTAACGCTTGTTGGTGTTTCGTTTAAGCCAGTCGCTCACAGATGGCTCACTACTTTTAATGAATGGAGACATTTATTAGATTTTTGGGGGTTGTAGCCACTTTCACTGCATCTCTACATCTGGAAAATACCTTTTCTTTTTCCCAAATCCGCAATGAACCTAAGAAATGCCCAGTAAATACAACCCCTCTGGAAGCCAGACAGACCTCCCATTCTCATTACCAACAGCCATAATCATGTCTCTTTTATGCACAGTCACACACAGCTGCCAAGTAGAGATGGGGAAAGCTAACTTGCAAGAACCTCTTCAGAAGGCTTTCCCCAAACACCCAACGGGGCAAAAGCAATCATAATAGCAGATATGGAAAGAATGAGCAGATATAATTTGACATTCCTGTCCAGCATGAGCCACAGCATAAAAGAGGCCAGGCGAATGTTTTTCTCTCTCCACCAGTGTGGATGCAGAGATGTCCTACCATAGACAGGGTGTTTCTGGATCCTCACCCACACATTCAGCCAGGCAACCCTCTCCCCAGGCAGCCAGAGTACCTCAGCTGTTTTGGCCCTTGCTCACTGGCACATGTATGTGCCTGGGCAGGTGAACAGACCATGATTTGGCAGCGTTCAGTTTGTGCAGGTGGTTTTCGTACCATTTCATCACACACTGCCACTCTGGGACATGGGGCTTACGCAAGCATGATACACGCTGCGCTCTCTCCTGGACATCTTCCTTTGTGTTTCTTATTACATTGTTTTTTTCGATTTGAAATGAAATTAACCACAACCCAGCTGAAGGAGAAGTTGCGAGAGACAGTTATGCTTCTAGAAATGATGTTAGTTTTAATTTTCTAGCTTTAAAACAAGCTCCAACAAGGATCATTACAGGGAACATGCTAGCAATAACTGCAGACGAGGCCCAACCAACCACATGATACTTGTTTTAACTTGAACTGACCTTGTACTGTGGGTTTAGAAGTATGTTGACTGGAGAAACCCAACTATAACCAAGGCCTTGCTGCTTCTAGCTGAGGTGCAGTCTGCTCATCCCTCCTGCTGCTAAATAGGCAAGTAGGAGCAGGAAGAGGCCAAGGGCGTCGTGACAGAGAGCAAGGGAGACAGAAGGGCATCAGGGCATCAAGCAGCTTTGAGGATATGGGAGAGGGGAGGCAAGCTGGAAGGAGACCCCATTGCACCCGAAGATTGATGCCAACCGTGCCACCCTACCCAGGAGACCCTGAAAGGACGTGGCATGCATGGCCCACAGACGTCAGTTGGGACTGGCCATGCAAGGGATGCAGCCCGATGTGCCAAGGGTAGAAGCACACACGAGGAAACCAAGGAGCCCTGTGTCCTGGGAGACATCACCAGCATCTCTCCATCCCCACACCTGCGCTCGGGCTCAGGCTAACAGAGAGGATCTCTTTGACTCAGAGCATCTCGTGGCAGGTGTTAACATGGGGACTTGCACCCGGGGAAAGGGGATTAGGAATTTCATGTAATTTGAGCGGAAATCTCAGGCCAGCAACTGAACAGGAAGGAAAATGAATAAGATCCTGCTGGTTGCTCTTCTGCGGGAGCTGAAACCCGTCTCTCCAGCGCATTGTTTATTTCCCTGGCTTGGCAATTTGGCAATTGCCCAAAGGCTAATTAGGCACCTCAATTTTCACTTTTGTGAGTAGCATCACAGTGAGGATTCAGGAAGAAGCAATATCGATAATTTCTTCACAAACAGCAAAAACATTTGCTCTGCATTAAGTGCCTGAAGACAACTGGAGCAAACTCTGTGGCTGAGCTGACTCATATAAGTGAACCCAGCAGAATAAAAGCTGCCTTTCTCTCTCTCCTACCCTTTAGAGATCCTCTATAAATCTGGAAACTGGTGGAGGCGGAAAGGTTTCAAATCCCAATTTTCAAGTTTAGAGGCTAAAGCAGCCTCTTAAAAATAAAGGAAAAACATGCAGAATTTGAATTCAGGCCATTGCTTGAGTTTCAGACAACGCCACAGTGCAGTCAGTCACTGTGCTCTGAGGCAGTGGCTCAGTTCAAGTGGCTTCCATTTACACATGGCTACGAGGGCAAGGCAGGGATGATAAGGGATAAGGAAGAAGCATGTAACAAGAAGGAGCAATAATAAACACTGCAAGAAGCTGGAATGAAGGAAGAAAGCTTCTCTGGATGGAAAAACACAGGGCAAGGCTGAGCACGAAATTCCTGCTTTTGTAAAAAAATCTAAATAAAATCTATGCCTGCTTGTATTTTGTTTTAAGGCTGGCTGCCTTAAAGGTGAGTTGGGTGAGTACAAGCAAGTGTCTCAGCATGGAGGTGTACTGTGGAGCTCATAGATTATATCCTCAGCTGCTGCATGAATTTCAGACACAAATTTATGTCTTGGATATAGACAGTTATCCCTATTCTACAAGCAGTCTGCATTTTTCATGAGTTTTTTTCTGCTCTCCCCATACTTTCATATTTCCTGTTATTTCCCTCTCCTTGTTCCCAGTGTCACTTGATAGAGCAGATCCTATACCAGGTAGGAGTGAGTCAGCATTCAATTCAATGATGATCAGGCGGGTTCACAATTAGGCAAAATAAGCAAGGACTCACTCCTGATAAAATGCAGGTACAGTGTAAAACACCCTAATGCCACTGATTTCTTACCAGGTCCTTGGAATTCTTCATAATCCTTTTTGCTTTCTTTATTGCAGTACTCAGCCCCACCTAGAAGAGCAAGAACAAAAAAAGAAAACCAGAAAAAAAAAGATCAGCCTCACAGTATTCTACCATTTTTTTCTCCCCATTTTCTACCTATTTTCTTTTTATATATCAGTCACAGCACAAAAATGATGTATGAGTCCACAAACTCATCATCAGTTACTTCTTATTGGACTAACAATCAATTATCCAATCACCCCCAATGAAACTCCAGTTGCGAGAGTTCATTTATTTTGCTCCAGGGCATCATTTATTTCCTAAGGAAAAGTCCAGACGAATTAAAGAGCTGAGATTCATATCCTGACAGCACTGCGTGAGCTGCAGAGGACAGACTTCTCCAGTGACTCCTGACAAAGAACAACTCATCTATTAGATGGTCAAAAGAGGGTTATGTGTGCGATGCTGGTCTGACTTGCTGAGGAAGGGTACAGAGGAATCATTTAGTCTTGCATGGGGAAGGGTTATTCTCGGCTAAGGTTCATCTCAGCAGGGGAACAGCTGGTGCTTGGGAAGGTACAAAGCAGGGAATAGAGTTTGGAAGGCAAATCTCCTGCTTAGGATCTAGGAAGGTTAGCTTTTTACTCTGGAAATACCTGCCCTGGCGGGCAAGTGCTCACAGACAGTGGCAAGATTGGTTTTCCACTGGGTTCATACAAATTTATGCTGAAGAAACATTTTGGGATTCTTCCAAAATGAGGTACCTATACCATCATGGTTTGGGCTGAACTGGCAACTGAAACGAATGACAGATTCTCTCCCCACCCTCTGCTAAAAAGAAAGGATGACTGGGAGAACCATTGCAAGAAAAGACTTTGGAAAGTCATCCTTGTCAAAGGAGAATAGGTTGGCAAACATAAGGCTGTGTGTTACAACTACTGGTGATACCCTAATAATTGCCCAAATGCCTTCCCCTTTACGCACATGCTCTTCAAAGGAGGAGAGGAAACTTTGTGCAAGGGGCACACACTGTGAGTGTGAGTGACAGCCAGGGACCAGCGCTGCAGGCAGCAGGAGGACGGACGTGCCATGTGTGGTGCAGCAGAGCTGTGGTCGAATGCACAGCAACGGCTGCTTCCCACGGCCAGGAACTGCCAAGCACTGCTGAGGTCCTGCTCTCCAGCCTTCCTCTAGGCTCTGCCATTGCAAAAACCTCAACCGATACATTTCACAGCTCCACAACCCTAGGTCCTGCCTGGCTGAATGCTGAGGCACGGGGAGTAAGCAGGGACTGTTTCTGCACCCTGCTGTTAAGCATTTATCCTGGCCTTAAGAAACGTGACCCCACCACAGAAGGACCACACTGATTTTCCCGTTACGAGGACTCTACCCAGCCACGGAGGTGAGGAGATGTCATGGATATGCTCATGCAGTACAAAATGTCTAACAACCGTTTAACAGCTCTGATGAACCGCGCTTCCTAAATTCAGCCGCATCTTCCAATAGGAAAAAGAAGCCCCCACAACATCAGTGAAAAAAAAAACCAAACCAACAAACTAGTCACAGGGGTCTGGGAGGGTGGTTTAAGTTTGTGCTGTGGGTGCCCTGCTCATGAGACAGCCAGTTGCTGAGTGCCCCTGGGATGAGCTGAGCTTGCAGACCTGAGTGGAAACTTCAGTCAAGAGCATTTGGTTTTGGCAGGGTACCACCAGCGTGCTCCCTCCTGCTGCTCCATTTTCACTTTTGGACAATATTCTTCCATCTCAGTGATGATAATTCCCATATGGTGTCCTGCTTTTATCAGGGCACTTTTGCAAACAGTCGTATCTGTAAGGCAGTATCTGTGTGATGGCCTCCATCCTTCCCCTCAGCATTCAGCATGAGGAGGTCTGAAAATACTGCCCGTTTGCCCTCTTTCAGAACAAATTACTGCTTTTGTTCTGTAGGCTTTGAGGATCATTAAAAAAATAAAATAAAAGAAAAGAGATAAATATCAATTACCCTTTTAACGTGTTTCAAACGGAAAGAAAAATCTGGTGTATCACAGGCATATTAGCGCTTTGGTTCTGATCAAAATGGTTAGCAAGGACAGACTGTTCTGTCCGACGATGACCTGCCATCAGTCTCTCCTACAGCCCAGCCTAAGGACATAACGGCTAGCTTCACACCAACTGGGCCTGAGGGCTCCAAGGTAAAGCTCAGCACGAGTTTTTATTCATCTGGCTGGAGCTACAGGAACCCAACATGGGGGGGAAAAAGTATGCTTTGCCAAGTGGTAGTATTAAAGCATTTGGAAAAAAAGAAAATATCCCTCAAGTGATGGCACCTCACTGAAGAGCGGGCATGCCAGCTTGGAATATTAAAGCAGCATATATTTGCATTTAAAGCAACCATTACCAACATTTTTTAACTGGAGATAAAATTTAGCATGTCATTTTAATTGATTTAGGCGGTGATCAAAGCAAATTAATTAACTGTGATATTCAAGGGTCAAAAATTTATAATGAACAATATAAAGGGAGAAGGAAGAATAACAATAAGCAGCAAGGAACACAGACTTCTAAGTTATTCTTTTTTAATATATGTGTCGCATTAATATATGTGTTTAATATATGCTTAATTCACTGTGTCTATAGTCTTATAAAAATCTGGCTATGTCACAAATAGATGGGAGATGCTAGGAAGGAGCCAAGATACTGTTTCCTAGTTTCTTCCCCCTGGGCAACTGCTGTCCCCCAAAACAAACATGCATCTTGCGTTTGGCATAGTTATGTTGTACGTCACCAGCTGCTGTCATTTCTGCTATAAAATAACTCAAGACTCAGATGAGGAAAATGGCTTAAAATTGGTTATGATGCATGAAAAATTTCCAGAGAGGTAAGATTCCTCAATCCCTTTCTGCTGGGCAGGAGAGGAGACACCTTTCTCGCTCTCAGCAGCAGCGCATGAGGAGCACACACTTCAGATAGCTATGGCAATATCTCACACAGAAAACAGAAAACAAGGGAGGAAAAGGCTGTTTTGTCCCCGCATGTAGCAAATGCTCTCTTTGAAATGCTAAGGATGAGACCTCCTCCCACTGCAGAATTTACTTCGGCCCAGGACTCCAGAGTGGGCTGTGGAGGACTGGCAGCTGAAACACCCATCTGGGAGAAAACACTCTTGGTTTCATGGGTCACCTGTAATCCCTGGTTGACACCAGCACATCAAGCCTGCCACCAAAGGCCATACAGCCCATACAACCTCTCTTGCTGCAACTGGGCTAGCAAGCAGCCTCCTCTCTTTCCCATGGCATGAAAACCCCACCGAGGAAGGGCCTCACTAGGCTCCAGCAGCTGACGGATGGACCCGCAGACACTGCCCAAAGGGTGTGTGGAGGTCCTGGGGAGCAGCCAGCTCCATCTGCGTGAATCCGCACAGCCCTGCTGCCCGGCAGTACACAAGATATCCACGTCATGGATGGGGTCAGGGGCGTCACTGGGATTTTATTCACTGCCGGCTTTCAATGCTCTCCACAGAGCCCATGTATTCCCAGTAATGAATTTTTCACAGAGAGATCTATTTCTCATCATAAACAAATGCATGAACCAACTTTAATTGTCTCTCATTTATCAACCTTGTTAGCCAGCTCTTTCCCAGGAGAGCAGATATTTACAAAACACTCCAACAGTTTCCCTTCTAACTCATTTTCATCATCCTTTTACCAGGAGTATGCATACCAAAGTACCAAAACACTGCAGAGCTTGTTAAACAGCACTGGCAAAACTGGGATTTGTTCTACATCTCCAACCTTTCATCTTGTAGAGGCCGTAGGGGGAATCTTTACAATTGCACGGGGCAGCCAAACCAAAAAATATGTGCTCCGAACAAAAAATAGGGACCTTCCCTGCAAGTCCAGATCTAAAACACGCAAAGCCTGACTCAGTCCTTCCTCCCAGGGCAATTACTCCAACTTCTGCTCATTTTACGCCACTTGTTTCTTTTGGACTTGGACTCTGTGTGTTCTGGATGGAACATTTTGATTCACTTTTTCTAGCTTGCCTCTGCAAAACACAGTCAGCATCCATGAGCAACGCTTCCTCGTCCTCACACTTCTGTCTGCCAGCCTCCCACCCCAAATGCAGCTGTGCCCGTGGGTTGCCCAGGACTTGTTTTCAGGAGTCTTGCCTGGGGCAGCTTCTGCATCGGTACGACATAGCTGCAGGCAGCGCCCTGCAAACCCCACACCACCCTGTTTTCCTCCTTATTTGGTGGAAGGCTGGGGGTGTGTGGTTTGGTTTTTAGTTGGGCTTTTTTTATTTTTTTATTTTATTGTTATGTTATTTTTATTTTTTTCCATTTTATTTTCTGCCAATGAAGAGGAGCAGGGGAAACAAGTGAAAGAGGAAGAACTAGTGCTCAAACTGTGCCTTCTGTTATCGCTTGTCTGCAGGTTGTTTCTCCAGGGCTCAGTTCTGACTGCAGCAGAAACAACCTACATTTCAGTAGATTTCACCCGTTTCCTAAAAGAAAGGCTAAAAGGAGGGTATCTTGCTCCCTAGGCCCTAACCTGCCTCCCACATGCTTGCTTCATGGTCTGTGGTCTCAAAAGAAGGAAATGGGTCCCAGCCACAAGGTCTACCTTTGGCTGGCAGCCTGCTCTTACTGCAAAAGCACTCCCACCCCGGAGTGTGGTTCTGCCTCACCTCCCTGGGAAGCAGTTCATGTTTTCACTGAAAGAGACAGAGGAAAGAGAGAAAATAGGGGGAGTATTTTTATGAAACCCCAAAGGGTTGCTTTTTATTCAGCCAGAATTGGCTGGCTCTTACTTTGTCAAAGAGCAGGTTGGTAGCAGTAATGTCCATGAGGGATGTGGCTTTTGCTTTTCACAAAGTCAGTGAAAGACCTGATAGAGGGTACATGAACCAGCATGAGTGTTTGTGGCAATGAAGCTTATTTTGGTAAGATAAGATGACAGTAGCATAAATATGTATATTTTTGCTGACGTAAGATGACAAAATCCTACTACTGGAGATTAAGCTAAAGTCTGCAGCCACAAGGTCTCTAATAATCCGGAGCAGGAAAGTGATGGGGAGCAGAAGAGGCACTCTGAAAGGCAGAAAGAAGAGTACAAGCTCCTTCCAACACAGACTGTTTAAGATTGCCAGCAGCAGGACTCCAGTGCTGAAGTCGAGCCATTATTTTGGCCCCAACAAAATCAATTAAAGTATTGCCATTTAACTGAACAAACCAGCTGGCTTAAAACAATCTAGGGGCAAGCTGAGAATAATCTCCTGCAAACCTGCTCACTCCCAGGGCCAGAAGGCGAGCTTGTTAGGCAGTGCCTAAACCCCCTCATCTTATTTCAGCCCTTTTCATTTGCTAGAGGAACGTCCCTGTATCACAGGACCTGGTGCAGAAAGTTTTCCACCATGCGAGCTGATTAACCTTTTTTGACTCAAAAATATCCAGTCATCCTAAACTAGCTAGCTTGGATACCTGTGCCCACTGTCAGCGTTTTGGAGTGATGCTGCGGCTAATGTAATGAGTATCTGCTGTTGATGTGGCTTAAACCACAAGGCATGTTACAGCAGTTCTAGATACTGCCCAGTTTTCAGCTACCTGTAGTAAGCCTACGCTTCCAATGCACCGTATTATTTTTCCTCCTGACTTGAAGGAGTCCCCAGTGTTGCTACTCTCACACTAAGGATACAGGAGAACCTCTTTTGGGGCAAGAAACATACAGCAGTCGAGCCTACACATGCACATCTACCTACACTTCCAGCCCTGGCCCAGGCTCTGCTCTGCAGGCCACTGGTGGCAATGAGGGGCTCACAGCCATGCCGGCGATCCCCAGGAGCAGCGAGTGCCCCTTCCACGCTTCCCCACCAACATCAGAGGTCTGCTCCTGAAACTGCCCACCAGCGGGGCAGCCCACCTTGCCCAAGCCCCTGGGAAGCACCCGCAACGGAGCCAGCCTTGTCCAGGTTAGATGCTCTCCTCCTCCAGATCTGCGCTGAGCGTATCGCACTCCGTGCGAACGGAGCAATATTTTATATTCATAATTGGAGCCAAGTCCCCTAGAATAATCACAGAGAGATAATGGCTCCAGGCAGGTTGGCAAAAAAATTAATTTGGGCTAATTTGTCAGAGTCCAGGGAAGTATGTAATATACCGCACGTATCATTTACTCGGCTTGCAGTGTCTCCATTACGTAGACAGTTTGCAAGGCCTCTGAAGCCTCCTTCCTCAAGACACACAATCTCACTAGAGCAACATCACAGGAACAGAACAAAACAAACTAGTGACTGAAAAAGCAGCTACGCCTTGATATTTGCCGCCTTAAAGGCAATTACAACCTGAACATTATACTGCCTTATAAGGGCAAGTAACTTTATATTTGTTTTACTCCCTTTGCCAGTACAAATATGATACTAATTCTGGGAAAATGGGCATCCAAAAGTCTAAATGAATAAACAAAGTACCTGAAAATCAATAGAGGTGAACAAAACAGTCATTAGTATTAAAGTCTTGTTCAAACACTTGGCAGGGGACTGAGCCAACATTTGCAGGCTCATATAACTGAAGTGATCAATCAAATTACAAACCAAAGAAGCAAATGTGAGGTAAACTGCATTTTATGCATCTGTGTCTCTGATGGTATATTATTTTTTTTCACCCATAATTCATCTTCACTCAGTCTGACTTGTCACAGAGTTACTGTGGGCAATTTATCAACCACTTGAGCATGAACTCTAAGTGCTGTTGTTCTCCCATGTCTCTCAGCCTCCTCACCTGTCTCAGGGCACAAGGTGGGTGAAAAGGAGAGCAGAGTCAGGGTAGTAAAATTGTTTTGTTGGTAGAGTTGCCTTATTCCTGGTGAGAAACCTTGACAGAAAGGGATTTAACTACCACTTGGAAGGAAGAGGGTTTGCTTGAGCCATCCACTGAGATGGACACTCTCCAGGCCATAAATGAGAGTCCAAATTTTGTTTAGAAAACAAAACAAACAAAAAAACCCAAACCCATCTTCAGTTGTTTTCCTTGCAGAAAATGCAGTCATTGAGCTGTTGCTGGAGGTGGAAGGAGTCAACAGCTCGGTCCCACACCTGCTCTGAGAGATGGGAAGAGCTCACCAAAGATTTAACAGCAATCCCACAAAGTGGCAGCCTGTCCTCTCTGGTTGATAAGCCAAGCATTTCACCACAGATCTAATTTCTGCATGGGAGCCACCTCAGTTTAAAGAGCCCATGTCTCCAGACTTGTTAGCCTAGGTCACGGTGCAGTCACGGAGAGTCCATCCCTCTCTTCAAGTGCAGGTCACTGCCTGCATCCTCTTTCACCCCAAGAGGCACCTTGCACTTCTGCCACCAGCAGAAGTTAGGGTGCAGGGTGGTTTCTACTTTTCTTTATTCCCCCACACAAGGAAATAAGTCCATGTAAAAATCTAACTCTCAGACTGGGAGCGCAGTGCATGTGCCGTCACCATTGCTACAGCTCCTGTGGTCCTCCTGGGCGACCTGGTACACTGGGGGCTGGGGGAGCCTGCCAACCTTTCCTGTACTCTCACCTTTACCTTCAGGACTCCTAATTTAAAAAAAAAGAAAAAAAAAACAAAAAAACAAAAAAGAAAAAAAAAAGAAAAAAAGAAAAAAAGAAAAAAGGAAAAAAGGGAAAAAGGAAAAAAGGAAAAAAGGAAAAAAGGAAAAAAGGAAAAAAGGAAAAAAGGAAAAAAGGAAAAAAGGAAAAAAGGAAAAAAGGAAAAAAGGAAAAAAGGAAAAAAGGAAAAAAGGAAAAAAGGAAAAAAGGAAAAAAGGAAAAAAGGAAAAAAGGAAAAAAGGAAAAAAGGAAAAAAGGAAAAAAGGAAAAAAGGAAAAAAGGAAAAAAGGAAAAAAGGAAAAAAGGAAAAAAGGAAAAAAGGAAAAAAGGAAAAAAGGAAANAAAAAAGAAAAAAGAAAAAAGAAAAAAGAAAAAAGAAAAAAGAAAAAAGAAAAAAGAAAAAAGAAAAAAGAAAAAAGAAAAAAGAAAAAAGAAAAAAGAAAAAAGAAAAAACTCCCATAGTCACTGACAGGGACTCTGCTGCTCTTAAAAGTGCAGGGGAGGGGAAAAAACATGCAATTACGAGGGCAGAAAGTGCTGGAGACTCATGGATGCTTGTGGGATGAGTAAAGACCTGGCAATTATTAAGGCAGAGCCTGCAATAGGGTAGTTCTGATGTACCTTGGGGAAGGGTGGAAGGACCCATGAACTGTTTTACCAGTTCAGATGCAGAATTTCTGAAGGAGCCCGTTTGATGAAGTTTGGGTAACATCCTGATTCAGTCGGGTTAGTGTGGGCCCTCTCTGCTGCCTGCACTCATCCTTTTTCATGCTTGCTTGGTCGCACACACATATATATCTATGTTGGCATAGCATGGAACATAGTCATCATACGGGATGCACACCTGGTATTAAACAACTGTTACTGCCATTCTTGGAAGGCAAGTGCTTCTCCAGGTCTTAAAATTGACAGAACTAAATGTGAAGATGAACCACAGCTCACCAAAACCCATAAAAAGGTTCTGACTGATTTCAATGGCCGTTGAACGAGGCCTTATATAAAACATCTTATGCAAAACTTAGCAATTAAACATGTCTTTATCCATCCGGATGCAAGGAAAAAGATTTCCAAAAATAGATGCCTAAGTGCATTACTTGCTTTTCTACCCTGCCAAACAACCACCATCACTCAGGTTTTAGTGTGACCGGGGCTGCATAGTGACTGGGAAAAAAACCCAAACAAACCCACAACCAAAAAAATCCCCCCCCACCCAACTGTATCTGTTTAGACACCTATGCAAATACGTATGTGTCCAAATAGCAAAGGTCTAGGACATGCAATCAAGTAGAGTAGCAAGTAACTGTACATCACAAAAGCAGTGGTAATTAAATATCTTTCCAGCCTGCGGCAAAGGATTATGTGCGTTAGCTTAAACCTCTTGCACTGCAGACTAATCCAAGTCAAACATTCCCGCATTTGCAGCAGGTAACTGATGCCTACAGAGGCTGCCACAGTAGATCAGGCAATGTGGGAATAACTTGTCATGCTGCGGTAACATGGTGGCATAGATGAACCTCAGCTGAGCATCTGCTTTGGGGTTGTTGTACTGCTTAACAATAAAGTCTGGAGAAAGCGAGATTTTGTTTTCCCTACTCTTCTTCTCTGACCCAGACTGGTACAAGAGAATTTGGCCCCATAATTCCCACTTTCCAACAACCACGTTGTTGATGCTCCACACAGCTAATGAGTTATGTACCTTTCACTCAAACAGACATTTTCTACAAGTGTCCATGGACAAAATGTTAATTTCCCAGACAATGCATGTGCACTGGAAGCCTCCATACTGTTCAGTTCCAGCTTAAAAGACCTTCCACAATCTGTAGCTTTGAAAAAAGTGGAAAACCAACTCACCTTTGGAGGAGGGTAAAGATGACAAAGAGGTTGTCCGGGATCCTGTTTACACAGCTTCAAGGAATGGCAGACCACATCGGCATTCATTTCCCTGTCTATGCTGAAGGAAATGGTGCGAAAACAAAGACTATTATGTTCTTCTGGGTGCTTGAAAGTAGAAGCTAGTTCCACGGGAAGCTAAATCTCCCCAACGCCAAACAGTAACCTCAGCTCGCTTCACTGTGGCCCATAATCGCTTCTCAGTACGGTGTTGGGTTCTAACAATTTTCTGCCACCGCATCCTATTCAGCATTTAAAATTGGATCCCAGGATGATGAAAAAGCACCGCGTTTTATACGCAGCACCTGAATCAAATACATTATGACTGTTCTGGTTTTTAATCAATCAAAAGTCTGACAAAGATTTAAAGGTTGAAGTTAATGCATATGCAATTTGGCACATATGAATGTTCAATCATTAACTCAGGAAAATAACCAGAAATTCTTCAAAGATCCTTAACCTTTAATCACCAAGCACAAGTGCTAGGATTGCTTCTTTCTTTTTTGGGACACACCTCTGAGCTAATCAGGAATTAAATTAAAATGTTTGATTATAGCACTTCTTAGTCCTGTAAGCACTTTGCAGTCCCTTGGCTAGTTTTAAAAATAAAAATAAGAACCCTAGGGAAGAAGAAGGTCTAGAAAAAGCTCTGTTAATTAAACTAAGAACTTTCAAAGAGGAATAAAATGACCTACATTTTATTTTATTAATCACTTACATTACTTAGTAGGCTTCCCCAAGAGTGTGTATCAAGGTCGGGGCTGAGACCATGTAGGGGCTGACAATTAGAAAGCCCGATTAAAGGTAGAAGGGAAAGCAAGAGCCAAATATTGCCGTAGTGTGACTCTGTAGAACCTGTCTCGCACACACAGGTTATTCAGATTCCTCCCCCAGCCAAACGAGCTGAGTTTCAAAAGGTAATTACACCAGGTGGGCCTGATCTGAGATTCAAATGGAGTATGAAAATGGTTACCAGTGGCAGCCTGTATTTATTCACTCAGGAATAGCTATGCCAAATGCCAAACCAGAATCACTCTCAAGCATCTCTTCTTTAATAATAACGTGATTTTTAAGAATGAAACCCCTGCACTTCAACCTGACAGCACATCTATACTTGTAAAGAATGAACTAAGCGAAGACTTGAGAGGGCACAGCAATACTTACAGTTCAGCTATGTGCGGTCCGTAAAGTTCAGCAAGTACGTAACAGATACCTTGCAGTTTTTCTGGAAAACATACGGGTTTTTTTAAAGTAACTGAGCACAGTGAAACTGGTTTTATAACAGTCAAAATACAGCAGGATTTTGTTCATTAAGGTGAATGCTGATTTATCTCAGGGGATGGCGTGTCAATCTATCACCTCAATATAGCACCAGAGAATGGGAAAACCAGAATTTCTAACCTTGCCTAAAGCCCTTTTCTGGCTTTAGGCAAGCCACATGATAAAGACTAAAAAAGGATAACTAGCATTTGTTAGATGTTCAGTATATGGCATCACGGAAAACTCGAACGAAATCACACATGCCCCAGCATTTTCTAAGCCATTTAAACAAACAGCTCAGTAGGTTTGCAAGAAAGAAAGAAAACAAATACATAAATCAAAGTGCAGAAAGTGATGTAGGGCTTGATGCTGCTGCTAGAGCTGCCTCAGAGCTTCTGGGGAGTTTGTGTGAGTTAAGAGAATCTGTTTTGTGTGGAGCAGGAGTTGCGCAGGAGTAATTGAATTCAAACAAATATTTGACACTTTTCATTTGGCTTCCTTTCACAATCTACAGCCGTGTGCCATTTCGGTATGCTGGCTCAGGTGGCTTTCTTTAATCTGGGTGAAAAACGCCCTCCATGCTCTTTGGAAGACAGCTCGTCAGAGATTTCTTTAAGGTATTGTTGTAAAAAAAAATTGGTCCCCGCGCCATTTCATAACCACCAAGCAAAGACACTTGTGGGAGAGATTGGGGGTTTGAAAACAGGTATGATGGTAGTGCTGGTCTGATAGTTCCCATGAAGGAAAGTTGACTGTTTCTTGGCCTGAACTGAGATGAGAGCTGGTTTAACTCCACACGTATCCTGCAAAGGAGGTGTCAGACCTTGTTTCGGCAGGGATGGTGTTGTGAAAAGTCCTGAAGAGGCAGGTTCACACAAGTACAGTGATGACAAACCTGCAGCTCCAGAAATTCCTGAGATGTCTTTTCGCTTGAACCTCCATTACCCAGACAGATAACTATCTGTCCTTGGGGAAGAAAACACGGAGTACCTTGTGTTTACCAAAGAAAAGCCTTAGAAACACCCAAAGCAGTCGCTTCCCTCCAACTCTGGGCTGAATATTCAATTTTAACCATTCCCAGGCTGGACATGCAAAGGGCTGGGGGTCTGCTCCAGACAAGGTGGGTAGTTTTGCTCCAGGGAGGGTACAAAACCTCGCAGCTCAGTAGGCTTAGGTGTGTTCTCGCTCCTGCAGCTGCTCTCCTGCCAGGACTGCAGACACCCTGGCTGGCAACCTGCACCCAAGAAAGGAGGACTGGGACCAGAAAGGCATAGCAGGGAATGAAAAGATAATTTCTCCAACACCCTCCTACTCATGTGGTGTTGCAGGCAGCTTCTATAACTACGATAGCTGATTTTTCTTATCCCATGCCAGGTGTTCTATTTCAATCAAGTTATTAGCTTCATTTCTTTGCCTCCTTTGCCACATAACTCCTCTCTATTGGCTCTTTAGATGCAATCTGCAAGTTAAAAATTGGTCTCCTGGCTAGAATTACATTTTATTCTTGTTCATCTAAAGAAAAGACATCACAGACATCAATAACCCTGTGTTTGGTATCATTACTGATTAAAACAACCTCCGATGAGGCTTGCCTGCGAGGCACCTGACTCCCTACAGTAGCCTGCAGAAGGTGGCTTGCTTCCCCAACACCTCCCCCGTGCATCACAGGGGATGGTCTCCTTATGAGTTTCCCAAACCGACTGGGTTCCATAACGTTTCTGGCCCTGGACGAGCCAGCTGGCTGCTGTAACCTGTACTGGTGGCCACAAGGAGGGGAGGGTTCGGCTGGCCGGCAGCTCTGGGGACCTGATGTTGGGGGTCTGCTGGTCACAGATTTCTAGGTGCTGATTTCCTTATGCACATAGAAAGCTTGACATGTAATTACCCCATGGTGTAACAAATGATGGGTGGTAAAAAGAAGAGCAATAACATAAAACTACCGCTGAGCACATAGAGTCCTCCTCTTGGAAGATAACCGATGCCATTCAGGCTTTGGCTTCCAGCAAAACAGACCCAAGCCATGGGCAGTTTTTACAGGACTTGCCCTCTGAGCCAGCCTACATTCATGCTTTCACAAACCTTCAGCTCTGCTAATGCACACAAGGAGAGGATATTGCAGAGAGAAAGCTCTGTTGGGAAGAAGCTGTGTAAGTCAGAAAGGAGAGAAAGAGAGAGAGAATGAAAATGATGAATAACTTTGAACGTTCAGGGGCAAGAGAAGAGCTTAAACCAAACTAAATGCTGGAAAATTTAGAGAAAATTGAGAGTACGCTTGGTTTTGCCCTGCTGCAGGTAAAAATATCGCCTAAACTGCTCTATTCTTATGTGATAAAAGTCCAGACGGCTTTCCTCTATAGCTTCATAGTCCTAGAAACACAAATTCTGGCTGCAACCCAGAGGATAAATATTTGCAAGAAAGATGGTATTAATCATGTTGCCATTTCCACTTGAGCTCTAAGGTGTTTACACAGCAGTGGCCGACACAGAAGCAGAGCATGACTCAGAGGCAACGCTGGAGGCAGACGGTCTGAAAGCACATTTCGGGTATCAGACATCTCTGTTTCATCAGGCAGCCAGCCAGCCAGTATCCAGGTAAACATGCATTCTTGCTAACAACATCTCTTACACCATAAATACTTCCCATTCCCCCAGCCCTGGCCTTTCTGTCTGCTCAAGAGCCTCCTTCACTGATGGTGGTACCATTCCTGTATTCATAGGAACATTTATTGGCCATGTCGGTTGAATCACACACATTGCAAATATTTCCATATAAATAAGGATGTGACTGTGATTTCTACATAGCCTATGGGATTGAGTGGGATTGTCAGGTAGTGCATTTTTTTTCTCTCTTTTTCTCTTAACGCTTTTTGTTCTTGGATATCGTATAACTTCACTGAAGGCTTGATCCAACCACAACTTGATTGTAACTGAAATTATAGGAGGCCCTTAAAAAAATCAGATGAATGCTTAATCCCTTTTTGGCCAGAGAAAAAGCCCCATTGCCATTAATTTGTTCCTTTTTTTCTTGCAGTCAATTGTAGGCATGTGTATCATAAAGAAATTGTTCCTTCAGGTGAAATGGCATGGCCTGCTTTAGTCGTTTTTTCCTTGTGAGCATCCAAAACTTTTCTACTATTTCAAGCAGCAAAAGGAAGCTGTTGATTCCTGCTGGGCTGCAGTGTTCACCTCCCGGGAGAGGATAAATCGGGTTACACTGTAGCTCCCACACAATCCACAGGATTTTTCACTCCTTTCAAGTTCAGGGTCAGTTTCTTTCTATTAGGTGTATCCATGCATCTCATCGAAGGTAACTGGATTATACAGATTTAACCAAAGGGATAATAGGATTTTATGTGTGTAAAGAATGGCAGCTGAAAAGAAATATCTTGACATGTCAGCGGAACAAGGTCCACTGAGTGAATCATGAACATAGACCTAGCATGTCATATTTTAAAGGAGAAAATTGTATTTTAATAGCAGGATCAGCGCTTCTAATTGTAACTTCACGGTTATGTGCCTGTAATTTAAAACATCGAGGTATGACTTATGGAATAGAAATCAGATAAGCGTCATTCTATCAATGAATGAATCCCAGCAATCACCTCCCTGCCCCATTCTGCATCGGGAAATCCACTCTTGGAAAGGAGAGGATTAATATTCTACGTGCATCTTCTGTGAAACTAGGGTCTACAGAGCAAGATGGTTTCTCAGAGATACAATTCGTGAAGTCCTATATAAATGACTTTTTAATGAAGTATCCTAAGCCATCTTTTTACATTCATAACATCAAAAAAATATCATGAACGTGAGATCTAGTTACATAATTAGTTATAGGATTGGTCTGTGAGGCACAAAGCTCTTCTGGCATTCAAACTGTTCTCTATTTCGGGATGTGCATTTGGACAGCTAAGCTCCTTTGGGCGGATAAAATAAGGGGCAGGAAAAGGGGAGTCTACATATATTCATATGGAATAGCTATCGCTTTTGAAATTTGTATCATCAGTTACATTTCAATAGCTTTTCTGTGCAGACCAAATGCTCACATCTTACACCTGTCAACCTCTGCTCATTTTTGAGATTTTACAATAGTGGCTCCCTATACATGCTGAAAACATTATCATCTTCACAGTTGCTATAAAGACCCATATCAACAAGAAAGAGGAGTGGTTGGGCATACAGTGAATCTATTCTTAAGCTGCTAACAAAGAGACAAAGTGGAGAAAAATGGAGGGAAGAGGTCTGCATATATTGGTGCTCACACCTGCATGGGCTTAATACAACCCCATTCATTCTAACTTTGGGACAAAATCCCAGCTCTGAAGCCAAGTGAGCCACGCCACTGACTCCCCTGCAGATAGCACCTTGCTATCTTTCAGCTATGTTCATTTGAGATGCTGCACGAGAAGTGGATAGAGCTTTTTCAGGCTCCACGTGTGAATTTTTAATTAACAGAGAAATACAGCAGTACCAGCATAACATATGGCGTCTTATTTGGTACTTACCAGGTATGTAGTTGCACAGTCTCTCCACGGCTGCCTTTACTGTACTGTTGTGCCACTGTGCAAGCTGTTCAATTACAGACACCACAAGCACGCACCCTTCAAACAAACAAAGACAAAGAGCGAATACGGTTATCTGCGAAGTGTGATGAAGCACCCCGCGCTATAAGAAGTATTTCAGGCATCGTTGGGCATTTCATTTCTTGAGATGCTCCATGGCAGATGATTGTTCAAGGGGAAAAAATATCTGTGAATTTCTGTCTTTATTCAAAACCTGTAAGTTATCGCAGAGAGAATGGTGATGCCAGAGGAGCGCACAGAACAGCCTGACTTTTACAACACTGGATGTTGCTCCTGAAAAACGGTTTTCCATCCTTTCAAGGATGGAAATGAAGGAGCCGGGGGTACAGTTACACTATTACAACTGCCTGCTTGGCCACCTGCTCTCTTGTTATTTCTCATAAGAAAAAAGGCACAGGTCTGTACTTGATAGGACTTCTGTAGCTCTCCACACAAGCCACACAGAGAGCTACTGAAACTGAAAACCAAATGCATTTGACTGTCTGCCGAACAGATGTCATGAAGCAGATGTATGTGCTGACCACCACAAAGCATCCATGGCATCATTTCTACACAGACTTACCTCTGAAGCCCAGTGGTGCCTGGCATGCACAGGGCTGCTGGGCCCAGATACACATTTGCTAAAGCCAAAATGTCTTCAGAGTTCATTCTGCTCTCCTTCTGTGGTTGGAAAGAAACCATTTCCTGTGACCTACGAAGCTAGTGACTTCTCCTCACTAATCTGAGCGCGAGCAGGGCTAAAGCCTAGTTGCTTCTTGGACTAGCTGTGGCTGAGACCCAAGACCTCACACACTGTAGTGCCTTTTCTCATATTTTTGGGATGAAGTAGCTTCCATGTGATCCCCACATAGCAATCATTCAAAATCCATGTGATGACCGTAAGTGGTCCATTTCAAGTAGATTTTAAATTGCTACAGGCCAGCATTGTGCTCCCTCTTTCCGCAGTGGCTTCAGCATTTTATAAAGAGGCCACATTTGGTGATGTCAAGTCCGACCAATATAGTCAGACCTGGCAGCCGGGGTGAGGTCCACATCTGGACTCAGAGCCTGTGTAGCAGAGGTGGGTATCCCAGGCAGCCAGGAGACAAGGAGCCAGGATGCCAGTTTCCAGCAGGCTGAATAAAGATTTCTTCTTGTAATCCCTGTAGCTGAACTCTTTTTCCTCCCTTCTGCAAAAAATCTCAGCTCTCAGGACATGCTCTGACACAGTCTAGAAACATAGGCGAGCTGCAGCATTAGGATGGGCCTGCAGATCCACCTTTTTTCCCAAGCTCAAGAGCATTAATGTTCAAGTTTTCAGACTGGCACAACTTTTCAAAGTGAGCTTTTAAATTCCTTCCAAGTACCCCTGCCTATGAGCTATTAAATCAAAGTGGTGTTTTTCAACATAAATAACTTTGATGCTCCTATGGATCAAGTAGCAAGCCAAAGAGGAGGCAATACAATTGGAACTTGCTGTAAGACCAATATCTTTGAGTCTTCTATCACTTCTTCTACCCCAAATACAGTAATCCATTGGAAATTACAGTGAACTTTCCACCTCTTTTGTAGGGATAAAAGCCTACTTCTCCATACTTATTAAATAAAACGCTCACTCAGAGTCCTCTGTGGAATGATTTATAAAGCTTGCTAAGAGCCATTACCTCCAGTCAGCCTAAAAGAATAGGAGAATAAATGGAGACAGATACAACCAAGAAAAAACCCTGACGAAAGTAATTTCTTCTTCCTTCTCCCCAACCCCCCTCTGCCCAAAAAATAGCCACAGGCTAGCCCAAGGAATTACCAGTTAATTAAAACACAATAGCTCATAAAGGAAAAAAAAAAAAAAAGTAGAATAATAGACCCAAACTAAAATCAAAGGGGACATCCAAGCTGGAGGGTAAATCGTGCTCAGGACTTGGGCTGGAAGAACAGCCCAGGGCCATCTGGTCCCTGTTTAACCAGTAGCAGGTGCTTTAGCACAGCCTTACCCTGTGCCATTCCCCAGGCAATGCTTGTGCTTGTGCTAGGGACCAGTCCCCAGCACACATTTGGATGAGGACACCCAGTTGAGGCAGGAGGAGAGCTGAGGGATGCAAGACACTTCAGCCGCCTGGGTGCAAGCCATGCCCTGCACTGGCCCCACAGACAGAAAACAGACCCTGGCTTATTTTCAAGGGCAGCATGGGCATACCCACACTGAACCGACTCCATCGCTCAGCGCTGAGATGGCGGTGCACATCCTTGAAACACACTGGAAACGCACCTAAAAGGCATTGCGTAAGTTGGTTCTTACAAGGCCATATTATTAACACACAGGAGCAATGTACAGACAGCCAAAACTACCCTTCCCCTGCCTTCTGGGCCTGTTTTATTCATGAGGATGGAGGCTCAGAAAAATTAAATGGCCAAAATGATGCTTTAACCACCAAACCACATATATTTTCTGTGCTTTCTTTTCCGCTCTTACCAAGGTCAGGCCTTCATCTAACAATCTTGCTGTCTAGAAGTCAGAAAGACAAAAAGGAGACCAAGCGGAAAGACGGCAAGGAGCTAGTCCTTTGATATTTTCAAAAAGAGACAGGTTTTATTGTTTTGCCTCTCATTCCTTTGCACCAGGAACTTAAGGAAGCTACGAATGAGTACGTGCCAGTGCTTAGCAGACATGGGTCCAGGTGTCCATGAGGGGTGAAGATAAGGAGGAGAAAAGGAAACTCAGAAGACGCCAAGGTTAGCAAAGTTAGCAGAGGAAAATGCTTCAGCAGGCAGAGGAGCTGGGAGAGCAGACAGTCCCCAAAACACAGGCTGAAGCAGAACTGAACACAGGGGCAAGTGAGCAACAGTGATGGAGTGGACACCAGCATGGCTTGAGGAATAGGACAGCCTGACCAGACTGTGAAATTGCAACCCTGGATTCAAAGAGAGGGAAAAGCTCCTGTTGTGAGCGCAGATGTGAGCTCAGACACAGGGGGGCAGGTGAAAAACACAGCGTTCTGGGATGTCAGAGGGCTGGAGCACCTCTCCTGTGAAGACAGGCTGAAAGAGTTGGGGTTGTTCAGCCTGGAGAAGAGGAGGCTCGAAGGAGACCTTAGAGCAGCTTTCCAGTACCTGAAGGGGGCCTACAAGAAAGCTGGAGAGGGACTTTTTACAAGGGCATGTAGTGATAGCATGAGGGGGAATGGCTTCAAACTGGAAGAGGGTAGATTTAGAATAGATGTTAAGAAGAAATTTTTCACACTGAGGGTGGTGAGACACTGAAACAAATTGCCCAGGGAGCTGTGGATGCCCCATCCCTGGAAGTGTTCAAGGCCAGGCTGGATGGGGCTTTGAGCAGCCTGGTCTAGTGGGGGGTGTCCCTGCCCATGACAGGGGATTGGAACTAGATGATCTTTAAGGTCCCTTCCAACCTAAACCATTCTATGATTCTATGAGGCACAGTAACCCCTCATGCCAGGGAGCTGACAGTGTCACTGACTGCAGCAAAGAGAAATGATGCTCATTTTGCCTGCGCTGTGTAACCCAGAGCTCCTGCACCTTCAGCCAGGGTCTGCCAGCACACTTTGCAGTGAAGACAGAGTCTTTCTCTCTTGGTCCCCAGCTCCCCTGTACCCCCGTCAACCCTCTGGCTGCTGGGCATCCCTGCCAAGCAGCACAGGAACAGGGGGCTTCAGCTGGGTCCAGCTTTCTAAGAGTCTCTCTCTTGCTTCTGACACCCCCTCATCCTCTGCAGGATCAGAGGGTGCCGTGCACCACCACAGTGAAACTTGCAAAGTGCTGCCGGTGGGAGCGGGACACTGCCCGCCTGCCCCACCACAAGAACCATGGCTTGCGCTTCATGTGTCATGGTGGGTCTGCTCCAACCGCAAGCAGAAATCAACCTCCGCAATGTCTCTGCTTTCAGTTTTGGCATCCTCGGGTGCCAAAACGTTGGCTCAAGTGCTGCAAGGAGAGGTTTTGTTTCCGTGTAAAAGCTGGCCTGATCAAAACATCACCACCGTGAGCTGACCCTCCCACTTGCACCAGGAGAGACCAGCTCATGATGCAGCGTCACACCTTCCCCAGAAGACGAGGAAAGAGCTTGCCTGCTGCACCTCAGTGCTCCACTTTCACTCTGAAATGAGAGTTCATCGCCCCAAGCACAGGCTCAGCAGCCCTGCCTAATGATTCATATCAGGGTTGGGGTGCAAAGAGGCTCCTCTCCCTCTGACTCAGATGTTGCCCCCACCACTCTCATTTTTGCTATCGCAGCGAGGTCTTCTCACCACCAGTAGAGGCGGTGCAGAGGAAGGGGTTTATGGACAAACAGTCTGAGTGCTCGAAATCCAGAATAGTTGGACTGAGGATAAAAATACCCCTTGTGTTTCCGTTTCCTCTGTTATACAAGAAGACAGTCTCCACTGAAGATGTGAGTTTCTCTCTCATGTTTATCAAAGTACCACAGAGAGCCTGGGAAAAAACAGCTATTTTTGGTTCAGCTCTGCCAAATAGAAACAGAATTCTTAATCACAAACACAATCATGCAGGTAACCCTACTCCCGGAGCAGTGTCCCAGCAAATAAATGGAAAATTTTCATGTTGATTAAGTCAGACACTTTTGTGTCTATCGAACCAGACCCAAAGGGAGATTTGCTTCACTTGAGAATTAACGGAGCCATCACTGAGTTTGTGCAGTACTTAATGCAGTACCTTGGGCTACTAGATGCTATATGAATATAAATAACAATAATAATAGCCTGACTACTTGGGAAAAACCCACAGAGCTGAACTTCAAAGTGTTTGCTTTCATAAACTAGTCTTTACTATCTTAGAGAGGGTGCTTCTGGTCGCGCTATTACACCTTCCCTGCCTTGGGCACCGGCAGACTACACCTTGGCTATTCAAATGCTCCCCCACAAATGCACTTTTTCCAGATGAAACGCTACACTTCACGGGACAAGCCAATAAAGAAAGTCCTGACTGATTTTTCAAAGGGCTCTGCTGTTCCAGCCCCAGATGCCATGGCTGAAGTCTCTGAAGCTGAACCTGGGGAGTCTTCCTGTCATCAGGTGGGAAAGGTGCTCCCTGGGAACACGTACCACCAACGCGTGCTACCGGCTGATCTGCTCTCTGTTTGCCCCATCTACCTGGGCTTTTAATAGGTGCCCTTGGTCCACCTCTCTTTACTCCTTGGGGTCTGCTGGCACCTCCTATTGCTCCGCCATGCACACCAAATATTATAGCATCATAAAATGGTTTGGGTTGGAAGGGACCTTTAAAGATCATCTAGTTCCCACCCCCTGCCATGGGACACCTTCCACTAGATGAAGGTACTTAAAGCTCCATCCAGCCTGGCCTTGAACACCTCCAGGGATGGGGCATTCACAGCTTCTCTGGGCAACCTGCTCCTGTTCCTCACCACCCTCAGAGCAAAGAATTTCTTCATAATATCTAATCTAAATCTGTCCTCTTTCAGTTTAAAACTGTTACCCCTTCTCCTATTGCTATGCGCCCCGATGAAGAGTCCCTCACCATCTTTCCTGTAAGCCTCCTCTAAGTACTGGAAGGCCACTATAAAGTCTCCCCGGAGCCTTCTCTTCTCCAGACTGAACTACCCCAACTCTCTCAGCCTGCCTTGACAGAAGAGGTATTCCAGCGCTCTGATCATCTTCGTGGCCCTCCTTTGGACTTGCTCCAACAAGACTCTAGAGCTGGATGCAGTACTCCAGGTGGGGTCTCACCAGGGCAGAGTAAAGGGGCAGAATCACCTCCCTTGACCTGCTGGCCACACTTCTTTTGATGCAGCCCAGGATAGGGTTGGCTTTCTGGGCTGTGAGTGCACATTGCCAGCTCATGTTGAACTTCCCATCAACAGACACCCCCAAGCCCTTCTCCCCAGGGCTGCATCATCGGAAATGCTAACCAGTTATCCTAGCCATTAATAGATCTTAATTCTGCTGGCTAAAAATGGACAATAATTAGTTAGCTGAAAAGGACAGGGGGAAATCAGCTGTCTGTGATGGTAGAAATCTCACTGCTTTAATTACTTATGATGTGTGTGAGACTATAAACTTTTTAACACTCTGGCCTCAGTAGAAAAGCAATTCCAGATCTGGGCAGTCTTTAGCAACTATTGCTTGCTTTTAATTTAGTAGATATTTAGATGCGATTTATTTCTCATCATGAGCTGGGCACATATAAGGCAATGTAGATAGGCTTCATAATTAAAGGTTAAAAAAAGCTCTAAATTTTTGATAGTTGCACATTATTTTCTTGAGAAACAAGTTTCAAGGAATTGCCTGTGCTGTCACACTTCAATAATAGGTTTCAGTGCCTTGACAGGCTGAAGGATGTTTTCTCTGGAAGAAATTCATCGGTGTTATAATGCCTACCAGCCCTTAGAAACTAGACTCTGGTATTAATAAAATGCCTGTCTCTTTTAGCGATAGTTTGTCCCATCTGCTATTAATTTCTGAAGAGATAAGAGAAAACCATAACCATTTTGCTCAGCAGCAGTAATCTGAAAACTCACGTGTCAGGAAGTACCTCTCTCCGTGTATTTGAAAAAAGCGTGTAATAATAAAATGACATTTCCAATAAGCTCAGGAAAAAAAAAATCGTACCCCAATAATAAAATCAGAGCTAGAGAAATTCATTTTAGCCGTGAAGCCTCTGGCAGTTTGAGCAGACTATTTAACTTAATCCACTTTTGCCGCACACATTTTAAAGGCTCTATAATTAGAATTATACCTAGGGATGTCAAGAACTGTCTGGATAGTGAAAGCTGCCTCTCTAAGTTTCAGATTTGTAGATATATTTGTCTGAGTAAAACTCCGCCAAATGGGATTTCTGGCACCTGGCGCATCCTCCTTTGCCATCCCTTGCTCACATTCTTGGGTGCTGGAGACCTTTCTCGCCTCTCCAGTCATATTGCTCTTCCCCAGCCATAAATTAAACATACCCCCTGAAGCGCAAAGAGGAAATAAGCCCAAAATAAGTGGCTGCAAAAGCTCTCCACAAACACCGCTGGCCAGGCTGTGCTCACCCTGCTCGTTCCCGGTGGGGCAGGAGCCAGAGCCTTGATTAGCGAAGCGGCAAACCTCTGCCTCACATATCTGCCTGCAGCAGGAAAGCCCCCCGTAAAAATGAACCCAGCTACCACACTCCTGGATTTATATAGAAGATGAAGGTTTTCCTAAAACACAGTCTTTGCTTCTTCCATTTATAGATGACCACAGGCTCCAGTGCATCTCTTAAAGCCTACAGATGAGGAGTCCCCAGAGCCTGCCTACAGAGTGTATCAGATGATACTGTGACTCCTCGTGCCGGTGATGTTGATCTGGAGTAAAAACACATCTTTCCAAATTTGACTAATCCAGTTCAACCAGGAACAAGACATTCCTGTTTGAAATAAGAGCATTCATATGGGGAATGAAGAAAAAATAAGGTTTTCTCCTCTGAGATGGGGACATGCACGTGGGTATTCTAGGTGCAGGCAGACCATGGATATGCAGTGTTACAATACAAGAATGCATTCTTTTTCACTATATATTCCTTCCCAATACTCATTTTGCCTTCTTTCACTGTTTCTCAGCACCAAGCTGATACTTTCAAAGAACAGCCCTTTATAACCTCAAGATTTCATTCCAGCATGGAAATATTCAGCTCAAATGACATATTTGTATATGGAAAGTTAGGGTAGTTATTTTCCATATGCAGCCAGAGGAATTGTTGCTTTGAAAGCTAATTTAGAAAAGGATCTGAGTACTAAAGTCTTTTCATTCAGACTTTGATTCCTATTCCATTTACAGTGTTAATATATTTCATAGAGATACTGAAGTGATGGAATGTAATAATAGGTATCCATATTCAAATATGTTGGCATACACAAGACCTTTTGCCCCTAAATTCGTTAAGTGTCATAAAATATCTTGGAAATGTTACATGGTACACTATTACCAAACCTTTCACCGGGCATAAAATTACATATAATATACCGGCTAAAGACACTTTTAAACTATTATCAGCGCAGCAGTATTTTGAGTGCATTGTAGCTCTGTTAGAAAAACAGCAAACCCTGGAATATCAGTTATCATTTTTGTTGCTCATGCCTCTGCAGTTCACAGAATAGCAGTGAGACACTTCAGACCTCTAAGTTCAGAGCTCTATTTGTTCCTTATTTTTTCCTTAACACACCCGATGAGGACCCTGATACAGTTATGCTGATACAGAAAATTCAGTTTCCATCTAGTGGAAGACTCTGGTATCCATACCTGCCAGCCAAATGTATCCCTAGTGTTTTCCACGTTACACTTTAAAGAGCCCTATTTAACAAAATCTATAACCCCAGGCATTTCCAATGGAAATGCTTTCTGCATTAATTAATAGAAAAAACATGTGTGTATGTGTGCCATTAACATACTTTTATTTTCCAAATCAGGAAAAGGTATTAAAAATTTACTGAAGCTGGAATGGTGGCAAGAGGAGTTAATGTAACTGGACAACTTCATCCTTATCACAAAGATTTGATCGTTTTAAAATGCTGAATGCACAAAACTTGTTTCAGATATACAGTTCCTAAAACCATTGAAAGTGATTGCCTTAAACATAAGCAGGTTTTTCTGAAGCTCTGTATAGGGCTAATGTATGAACAAGAGTGGGAGGCACACACATCAAGGCAATCAGCAACCAAACAGACGGTCAATACTAAACAAATAACATTATAAAAGAAAACTAACTGCAAGCAACAGGAATGTAAAACGTACAAGACTACCCATGTATACAAATGCACACACAAATATATATGAGTGTGTATTTACACACAGATACATGTATATATGTAAGTATGCTAAGCATACCTTTTTCTTGTGATCAATATATATATTTGCATTTTAGAGCCATAAACTTTCAGTAAGGCTTGGGGTGATCTTTAAAACAAAAATTTTACCATCAGTTGTGAAAAATATGAATCCCTGTAGATAATATTCCCATTTTAAGAGCTGCTTTAGTACCTCTACCGCGCTAGTCACGTGCCTGTGGTTTTTCTATCTGAAGTATAATCATAGGAGAAAATGTTATGGTCAAATTTGGTGTTTATTACTGATCATCAGGCCAAATTTTGCCACTAAGTAAACTGAGCAACGTCGGTGAAGTGAACAGAGGTGCTGTGGCTTGGCACTGGTTTAGCTGTAATCAAAGCTGATCCCAGCCTTTCAGAGTAAAATACATTGATATTGGGCATGGCCTTTTTACAGAACTCATTGAGCCGTAAATTATACATTCTGTCATGGTGCCTCCCCAGACAATATGTGCACAGCCACTTTGTCTGAGCGCAGTTATTAAAAGCCTCCAACCCTGTTTGGCATGTTCCATTGTGTGAAGTTATTGGGAACTCCGAACACCACCGGTCCTGCCGCCGCTCTGCAGCACATATTTCATCCCTGCACTCATGCACAGCTAAACGGAGGCAAACTGTTGAGGACATTGACTATCACACAAATCAACACAGGTAGAGGTCGGCATTTTCGGCTGCTGGGAAGCTCGGAAACACCCCTTCTTTAATGTAATCAGAGCTGAAAATATGTTTCAAAACCATATGCTAGGAACAATGTGCTCACGGGTGAATGGAAGAGGTGACCCGCAAAGGTTGCTGAGAATGGCATTATATCGAGCAGAAAGATGGGGAAATATGCTTCCCCGGCTCCTGACCCAGAGGATCTCGGCTCGCTAGCGAGGAAGATGGAAAGTGATGCTGTTCGGCTGTATTGAGCGCTCCCTGACTAATCGCCTCATTCCAAAAAGGGCAGCCAAAGTTAATCGCCAAAAGAGCAGGGCAGCCTGCTGCTGCGAGAAAATAAATAAACCCTGCTATTTGCAAATGGTGCTTGCGGTCACAGCGTAGAACCCCTGAAAAGCCGGCCTGGAAGAAGTCATCTTACCCAAGCCTCTGCCCTAGCAGCTGATCTATGGTATTTATGCTGTTCTGAAGGGACAGGGTAGACACAGATCTGTTAAGATCTCTAGTGAGGTCTTCGACAGCCTTCTCAGGAACTGATGACAGTGCTCACTTAACACTACTGTTAGACATTTTTCTTCCCAACCTGAATGTCCCTACTGGTATCCATTTCTGTTATTTCTTGCCATAGCTGTTATGAACCTGGAGAATGAATGACCCCTTTCATGTTTTTGAGGACGGACATCATGTATTTTCTTAAGTTTTTCTTCTCTAGACTAATTAACTCTAATCTATTCAGTCTTTCTTTATAGCTTATGTTTGTTTTTCTCCAAAACCTCCTGTCACTCTGCATCATTCTTGATGCACAGCCCCAAAAGGGAAGGCAGAAATTCCTCTGAGGTTTTGTCAATGCTGAGAAAGGTAGTGGGTTACTTCACATGTCTTGCAAGCTAACTTCTGTTCACACATCTCGGTGTATGCAGTGTGTGCGTTCTTTGTGACAGCACGCCATCATTGTGCCACTACAAGCCCAGATGATCTTCCCTAGGGATGCTGCGCAGCCAGCCGTTCCTCATCCGCTACGTGTGTCATTGACTGTTTCTGCTGAAGTACCTTCAACATACCTGTATTGAAATTATCTTTTTTGGGGCAAGTACTCCAAGTTTTCAATATTGTTTTCAATTTAATCCTGCCTTCCACTGTACTTGCAAACCTTTTCAGCTTTATATGAGCTGCTAATTTAATAGCACACTATTTCATTATCCTGGCTAATGAAAATGTGGAATGATATTACATTCAAAACAGAGGTCCAGGAAAGACCTCATTTTGTACTTCCTTCCACTTAGGGAGTGAGGCACTCGTAATTACTCTCTGAACAAGGCCACCCACCAGATTTGCCCTGCCCTGTAGAAGCTGAATCAATGTCACATATAGATCACAGCCACTAGATTAGTGCTGAGGTGGTGCCAAAAGCCTTATTAAAGTCAAGCTGTAACATCTACTACTACTTCTGTGTCTACATGCCATTATCCCATCAGCAAAGAAAATTAGATTGATCTGACACTGTTTCTCCTTGATAAATCCAGTGAGGCTTTTACTCATATTTACTTTTGAAAGGTGCTTTTATAAAGTTTTATTAACTATTGCAGCATTTTTCTAGGACTTGATGTTTAGCTGACTGATCTACAACTCCCCACATTTCCTTTCTTCACCGTGTTGAAGAGAGATAAATACAGCAGTTCCCTCCTGGCATTCAGTGTCCCCCCTGTTTTCTGCATCCTGCAGGGCAGCTTCTGCCTTTCCTGAGGTTGCTTCAGATACTTCTGGATGAAGTCACCCTTGCTAGAGAAGAAAACAATTTAAAGACCCCTTAAGGGCTCTGTCGTAACTCAGAGTGGTGGGAGGTGTGGAGTAAAACCTTTAAAAATTAATCAGAAATAACAGAAAAACAAAGAATATGATGTATGATGAAATATTAACACCAGTGCCAACAGTTACCAATGTTACTGTAGTATCTTTGGATACCTTAACATGAACTTAAGTAAAACTTTGCTTGTCCTGTGAAATGGGACAGTGTTTTCCTCATTTAACAGGTGGGGAAAGTCAAAGACCTGAGTATCAGAAGGGCTCACTCATATTTAATTTTTGAGAGAGAAATACACAGCATCTTGTTCTCAGCATGCCCCACCAAAATTGTCAGGCTGCACCTAGCAAAAGGGTTTCTAGTTCTCATCCTGAACAAATAAACGGCGTAAGCCATACTGCCAGTCAGCAACAAACCCAGAAATGAAAACCAGACCTAGCGTCCAGCTCCCAAACCAGTGCACAAAGCAAAAACTCACCATCTTTACATGAGGAAAAACAGCTTCCTGGGCCTTTGCATACAGGAAAACTTACTAAAGCCCTTTTATGTACCACAAGGAAAAAGCAGGAGAATATATCACGTGCAAGAGGCCTGGAGGAAAGGCCTGAGCCGATTTCACAGTATGCAAAAAGGAGGTAATTTTTCCAGCCTGGGGAGGCAGGAAGCACTGATGGAAAGAAGAGACTGTCAGATGCTGCGAAAATTCTTCTAGTGACAGGGTCAAAGAAAGACCATGTATCTATTTAAGACCAGGTTGGAGATGGTTAAGAACTGCATAGGTATACCACATCTGGTCTTGCGGCCAGGAGGATTATCATTAGGTCCTTTCCCTCTCTTCTCCATAATTCTAAAAGACAGCAGAATTATGTCCATTTTTAGGTGCGAACACATTCCAGATGCTTTATTTTTATACAAATTATGAAAAGACTTTCTTTGAATGAAGCAGCCACATTTTTCAAGAAAATGCAGCAAAAACTAAGTGAATTTTTCTGTAGTTACTGCGGCTGATTAAAACTTGTCTAAAGGTTTTCTAACACAATTAAGTTTGCCATAAAAAAGTCACCTTCTCTTTTTAGACAAGTAGCAATCTGAAAGCAGAAATGTTCCTCCAACCCTATTCCCTATTCCATATTTGCATACAGGTGCCTAGCCAAAACCTGTTTCCCAGGAAATGCTAAGGTCAGGGGAGTCCCTTGAAGCATTCAGCTGCTTTCCCAGTACGACCAGAATATACTGGGGGACATGGTGTTACCCAGGGAGCGCTGCTAGCAAGGGGAACAGAAGAAGGAAGCAACCAAGTTGTATCATGTTCAACAGAGGCACCAGAGCTGCATTCCGCTCTCCTGTCATACCATTTTATACATATTTCTTCAAGAAGTGTATTACTTTCAGTAGAAGAGCTTAATGGAAAATATTTTCTTGGTTTTGTTACTGAAAGAGCATCCATTTTCTGACCGGCACTGGCGACTAACTCAGCAATCTCGATCATGCAGGTGGGACACGCACAGGAGTGATCAGAAATGACTATTCAATGCGCAGCCACCTCACCTTCCTCAGAAAAGAGGGGCAAACAACTTTGAAAGATTAGACACCTGACCACACATTTAACTTGTATGAAAAAGCCTATTTCTTCAAGAAAAATCTCCTATATGTTTGGCAGCGGGCCTTTCTCGCGTTAAAAACGCTGCCTCAATCTATAAGGCCAAGAAGACACAGAGGAAGTTCCCATGGTTCTCTCTCTCCCAGTGCCTTTCCTGATGGCAAACGAAGCTAGCAGCATCTGGGGTCGAGCTGTTGAAAGGAAATCACAAGCTTCCTGCTACGGATGAAGCTGATCTCAGCTTGATTTCTACTCCTAAGAGGGCCGGTCACCGAATCAGCCGCGAGAACCGAGGTTACCCCTGCTCCACACCATGGCAAGTGGAACCATCAGTTCCCCCGTGCTTTCCCTTTCCCGCTTGTGAAAAGGAAGAGGCACAGATGGCTTGTCAGTGTTTTCAAGAGTTAGTCGAGAGCGCGGCTAATCAGTGAAACCCCAGAGGCGGCCATCTGGGCTAGCAGGCAGCAGCCTGCTTGTGTGCCGTCACCAGCCCTCCCCCTGCAGTTTTAATGCTCTGCACCCTTCGGCGTTAACTTGTGGTTTACAGAGGTGTGGACTATCTGTTTTGGTCCTGAGTCGAGCTCACGTGGATGCTTTGAGCTGAAGCTCAGAGAGAGCAACTGGTGCGGGAGGCAGGAACAAACAAGCCGGGGAGATGCTCGGTGGTCCCAGCATCAGAGCTGGTGCAGCTTTCCTCCTTTTGGGAGGAAACAAAAAAAAAAAAAGTACAATTTAGCTTGTGCAAGGCAACTTCAGTGCAATGCGCACCGTAGGAATTTAGAGCCTTGCTGGGTCGACAGGGTGAAAAAGGCGGACAACGCTCACACTTTTTTAGGAATGTAAAAATCCTACAGGCGAGCACGCTCACCACCTTCCCTGTGCTGTCAACACCGTAGCTGCCTTGCCCTTAAGATCTTGCCCTTAAGAAAAACCACCACCACTTCCCTCTCGCTCTGGTGGCTGCTCGGTCACTGCTCGTGTGGCTGCCGGCCCAAACAAGGCCAGTCCCTGACAGCCATTTCTGGTTTTCGCGACTCGCTCTCGTTTTCCGGCCGGTGACTGAGCCCGGGCAGGGGCTGCGTGAGCCTCACCGCCCCCAGCTTCACTCCGCTTTCAGTTCACCCTGCCTCCCCGGCCCCGAAATCTGCAGGGGCACTGTGGACGGCTCAGAAGTGAGGCAAAACCCTGTTTTTATCAAGAGTAGGGTTATTATTTCTGATTGTGTTCCTTGAGCCATAGTGAAAATAACTTTGGGCTAAGAGGAAATATTTCCTTCTGAGGGATGGAGAACTGTGACAGAGTTTATGTTTACAGCCCTGAAGGGCCCTGAAAAGCTAAAAGAAGACAAAATAAAACGTTTGATCATAATACACGAGATATCCATCATTTAATGTTTGCTCACATAAAAAATAGAAGCTACCGCATCTCTCTAGGTATAGAGTCTCATGCAAAGAGCATTTCTGGTGCAGAGATACCCATGTTGACTTTGGTGTTACTGGTCTTGCTTTGGGAATCACTTAGTCAGCTGAGGCTATAGGATACCCCCAGCTACAGCTGCTGCACAGATCACCGCAGTCACCAGTCACATGAGAGGAGGTTTCCAAAACACGCTCGTCCCACTTTGGCACAGGACATGCAGCCGTGTGCGCTCACGAAAAGGGAAGGAAAAGTGACGGAACAGCCCTCGCAACGTGGCTATCCGGAGGTGACCATCCAGACCACAGAGCAATCTGGCCCAAGTATGGACCAATTATTCTGAAGAATATTTTCCCAGGCAATTAAATTAATAAGGAGATGCTGGGGGAGTCTGAAGGAAACCATGGTTTCCTGCAGTTAGGGAAAGCACCTTGCAAACCCTAACAAATACTAAGATCCCGTAACACCTTGTTTCCAGGTCCCCGACATACGGTCGTTAAAGGCAGCTTTCTAGGCACCATTCCCCGCAGAGCAAAAGCATGAACTTTGGGAAGCAGCCTCTCAAAAACAAAATCATAAAATAACTCCAGACCCCACGCCGGCCTTGCAAAATCTGCGGTGACTGTTTCACCAAAGGCTACGAGTATTTTGCAGTACGGCTGTTGAAATAGATAAAGGAGCGATTTATGATGTGCATAGCAATTCCCAGCTCACTGGTGGAGTAACAAACGAACTAGTCCAGCAGGCAAACAAAACCTGAATACATACCGACGCAGGTGTGTCCTTTGTACAGCCCGGAGGGGAGCGCAGGGGATGGTGGGTCGCTTCCATGGGGGAGCGGGGAGGAAGAGGCAGCCTTCAGCAGAAGCGGGAGCCAGAGGATGCAGAGTAAATTAAGGAATGTTCGCCTCGAGCCCCGCATCCTAAGGAAGGAAAGAAAGGAAGGAATCAGGTGGGAAGGGAGCACGTGGACCTGTATTCCCTTATTGCTCAGGGAGCATCCTGCATCCTTGTCTCATGAGCAGCTTGAGCAGAATGAAAGCTCATGTGCCTGTGTAGCTGTACGTGATGCAGGAGCCGCTCCCCAGGCCGGGGGAGGACACACGTCTGCCCTTTCAAGGGGTGCACAGAGGATCCCGCACCCGCACGTCGCAGGTGCTCTCCCAGCCCCTGCCGTTCGCACACCCCTCAGCCCCTCACAGGCCATTCGGGGCGGCTCTGCAGCCCACCCACCACCACCCACCAAGTCCCATACACATGGGCACCCCGTGACCGGGCTTGAAGGATGCCCCCGTGGCCCCGGGCCGCTC